>APFE030480876.1:6167-58926 GCA_000404065.3 Pinus taeda | reverse complement strand
GGTACATACTCTGAGACTGACTTTGAGTCAGTGGAGGATGATACTGGTTTAGGACCAGTGGAGTTGTACTGACTATGACACTGACTTCAAGTTGGTTGAGATTGGTTTGGGACCAATGCTACATACTCTGAGACTGACTTTGAGTCAGTATGATACATCCTCGATCATTTCTTCTTCTTCATAATTCGGACAAAAGCAGAGCAGAACAGAACAATGCAAGAGCAGAGCAAAATAGAGCAAAACAGTGCAGATCAGTGCAGGGCAGAACAAGTCAAAGCAGATCAAGCAGAATTGAGCAGAGCAGGGCAAGGGTCAGGCTATACAAGGCAGTGCATTTGATGGATGAATAGTAACGACCAATAGACAGATTGCAGATGAAGTTCTCCATGGTTGAGAGAGAGTGTTAAAATTGGCACCCAGGGCAAAACTTCATGTGGGTCATCTTATTCATGGCTGATAATATTTTTATTAGATTCCTCTCGTCGAGAAGTGTAGGATTGATATAAAGATCATCCGTTTCCGATAAGTATTCATGGAGATATGAACTTATTTTGATTATGGAATTATTATCAAGCCGACCTACAACTCATGTAGGCTCAGAAGCTCAACAGTCGCATCTATTCACCCACCAACGTTGTGTATAAATATAAGAGGACTTTTCCTCATTTGGACTCACTCATCTCATCACATATCTCTCTCTCTACTGCGTAGATATGAGTCTCTTCTCTACTGCACTGAAATGGGTCTCTCTCTCTCTCACACATGTGAAGCCGGAAGCTGCTGAATTTGAAGCTTCAACTGCAGAAGTAAAGATTGACTTGCGTGGCCTAGAAGATCTCCTCTTTGGAACTGCGCTGTAGGTTCATCTGAACCTCCTCTGAAAGCTGCAACTTCTGGTGGTGGAATGAAGTCAATCCGATGAACGGTTTGTGAGATATCGTCTGCCCTAGTTTGATAATAAAGCTGGTAATGCTGATGCTATTTAGGGTTTGCTACTGCTGATATGAATCAGATTTATTGTATTGTTTCTCTCTGCTGAATTATTGAAGATAAAAGAAGATTTGATCAAAAGGTTTCCCCACATATTGTGGGGTTTGTCCCTGGCTAGCTGCCACATCTTGTGTCTCTTTTCTTGGCTTGTTTTCTGTCGATCGTTTAATGTTCTATTTGCACTTTACTTTATATATATGTGATTGCTAATCTATGGAATATAATAAGAAAAAGAAGTAAACTGTTACAAGCATAGAACATACCATATCTTAACAGATAGAGATTCATTAGGAATTTGCTCCTTCCATCCACCTACCATTAGTCACACATGGCAACCTACCAGATTTGCATATGAGGAAACAAGGATACACTGCCCATTTTTTATGCCACATATAGTAGGTTGAGTTACACATGGAGCAGCTCTCATACACTTGGAATTCAATTTTCTGCTTTGGGATTTCCTCCTTCTCCACTTGTCATTGGGTTCCTCATTGAAATCTTCTCCATTTTTTTCTATTTAAATGAGCCTTGGACTCCTCATTAGATAATCCTTAGAGAAGTTATTGGTCTAGTGAAGCTCTAGCAAAATTTGTGTGTTTCCAACGAAATATAAATGCAACAAAACATAAATGCATCGAAGCATTACAAATTAGTTCAGAACACTCAGTCATTCCATAAATTACAAGCCAACCTCTCTAAGTTCCATAAATTTCAAACCATCCCCACTAAAGGAACATGTAAATAATATGCGACACTGCCACTCATGCCCATGCTTCAAATACCTTCTTTTCTTTTTGTTGCTGCAGCTGTACCTGAGATCCCATATACCCAAAGATTAAAATAAATAGAAAATTCTGCAGTGACAAATTGGTTTTTTTTCATTGGAAGACATGGGCTAGTGAGCCTAAAATTTGAAGGATTTTTCAGGACAAAGTCTAAAGAAGAATTTTATGAAAATATTGTTGTGGTTTTAGTGGTCAATGTTGTTGGAGTTGTTGCAAGAAATATTGTAGCTTCCACAATGACTTCCATGTAGTTATATGCTAGTATTATTGTTGTTGGCACTAATTGTTCTATGAGCGTTGTATATGTGGAGCAGTATTATTGAGTTTGGGTGCTTTGTTTATAAAGACTTGATTCTAAAAGCTTTTAGAACTTTTTACAAACAACATTTATTTGTTGCTTGTCTGCTTCAATTTCTTTATAATTGTTTTTAGTTTTAACTTGAAATTGCAAGACAAAGGATAGAGTAATCATGTAAAACCTCCCTTGTCATGAAATAATCGGTTTCAAAAAGATTAAGAGCAAATATTTGTTTGCAATTAGATCAAGCCGAATGGATTTTTATTGTAGATTTCTTCCTTAAAGACTAATATTGAATTGTTTATATACAGATTTGGCTTGTTTGAAGAAATGATCCCAACACATCAAAGCAAAATATAATGAATATTTTGTACATCATGGAGCTACATATTGTGTTCTGTTAGGAGTAAATAAACATATGCAGAGATTTTTAACATATTGATCAAATCATTAAAATATAGATTTAATTTTTAATTTTGGAATTGAAAGTAAACGAATTTAAAAAAAATAAAAATGATTTCGATTTCTTATAATGTTGTAGTTTTAAGGATTTGTGCAAACTCCAAGCAAGAGATTTTTATTTATTTGTGCAAAATAAATCATTAGATTTTCTGATCTCTCCTGATTTGTTTTTTATTATTTTTGTAGGTTAGCATGGATGAAGTGTGAATTTATTCATGGGAAATGATGATGTTTTTCTTCAAAGAAAAACAAGACTAAAAAATCTAGCGAGATCTCGTTTTATTTTTCTAATCTATTCTACCTTAAGTTGCTTGAAAGATTTTTTTTATTTCCTAGGTAAAAGAATGCTTCCAGTGAAGCCACCTACAAACTAAGAATTTGAATTTGCTCACGTCAAGGTTTAAAATTTTTACCTGATTATTTGCAAGGATGTGAGTAACCTATTTTATTCTTGGATTTGGTGCAAGGTTCTTTTGAAACCAATCTTCAATATTGTTCTCTCTCCAAGAAGTACCTGTTTAACATCTTCAAATTTCTCATCTGTAGATGAATTAGTAAGAAATGGAGGGTTTGATAAAAAAACTGAATTTAAAATCAAACTAAGTATGAAAAATCAAAAAGCTTAAACTTGAACACCTTTATGAAGACTTTTCCATCCCCAGGTTTCACAAGTTAGTTCATAAAAAGAAATTGCAATAAAGATAACTTCCTAAGTCTTTCTCTAAATGATCCTCCCTGGCAACGACACCAAAATGTTGGATCTAAAATGCGGATGCAAATTAGAGTTTCATTTACTACCAATCCGGGAAAGTAAAACTTTGAGGAACATCCACCTTATGTGAACTTAAAGACAAACTAAACTAAGCTAGGTGAATAAATGCCAAAGCTCCCTTACAGGAGGTTTTTCATTGGGATCTCCAACACCTATTTAGTCATTTAACAAAATGAAATCTAAAGACATTGTGACAAGTGTAAGAAATATTAAAGCTCCCTTATAGGTGACTATTCATTAATATTTCTAATCATCTTAATTTTACAAACAAACATAAAAGGAAAGCTTACCAAAACAATAGTGTACTTGCTTGATAATGGGGACCCTTCCAAGGATTCACAAGCACATCAAAAGAGAAGTCAAATGTAGAAGATCAAAGAAACTTCATTTTATTTATCATCAATTACAAATACAAGTTTTACATTCCAACAGGTTCTAAAATCTCCATTACAATGATTCTAAATTCTAACTTTTCAATAAATTCCAAATTACAAATAAAGGAGATAACACTCCTATTTATATAAAAGTTATAATAACAAACTCATAAATGTGGATCCACTATTCCCTCTTCACATTCACATATCTCTCAACCAATGGTGACACATAACCCTATCCTCCATGATCTTCTCCATGAGGTTCATGATCTTATCCATGAGGTCCATGATCTCCTCAAATTCGAATTTGAACATAGAATGCTACATAAGGGTGCCTTAGAAGCTTCCTTTGTACCTACACATGTCAACAAACTCATTCTAATTGTTAGGTATAAGTGTATGGATATTATTTTCTAAATTTTAACCACAAATTCACTTAAAAATACTAAGGATTAATAATGTTTGGAAAACACAAAGGTAACCCATATAATGATGAAAGTAAAATAGATGTGATGACATGGTGGTGGAATAGAGGTGAGAAAATTTGTGAATGGAGTGAAAGTGGATGTATTTTAAGGATAATTCTTAGGCCCAACATACCCCTAAATTGAAGGTATTGCATGTCCTCATGCAATCTATTACATTACTTTTTGATGCTTTGAGCTTTGGCTTAAACTTTGCATGATATCATTTACTTAACTTTTGGAAAGTGATTTTGATGAATTACAACTTGGTTGGTTCTTGTGTTTCAACGATGTTTTGTTTGTTGCATTCAATTTTAATGTATGATCTTTGCATATTGATAATGTGATTTTTATTGCAAAGTATTTTTGTTGGAATGCATCATGGTTGGTTTTTGTGTAACAACCATGATTGTGTTGCATCCAATTAGCTTTTAAATACTTTTTACAAAGCCATTTACATGCTCATGTGATAGTGAATATATTTTGAAGGTATGTGAGTTTTAGAATGTGATATATGAATATGAAAAAATATGAATGTGACAAAGTATGAATGTAAATGTATCCCCCCCAACTGATGGTTTTGGCAATTTTATGAAATGAGGAAAGGAAGTTTTTTTTTTTTGTTTTTTTTGTTTTTTTTTGTTTTTTTTGTTTTTTTTCCAAAAATTATCATTCTAGCTTTTGAGGAATTAAATGGTTAAAAGTTAGAAAATATCATACCTCAACTTACCCTTTCAAAAATGGATGAGATTTTTGCATGGGTGGCTGCAAAATTTTGATCATAATCTTCTTTACTTGGTTGTGAAAATGGTGGATGAAGTCGAAAAAGCGAATCTTTTATTGTTGTTGCATCTGCTGCTAAATCTGCTACTAGATCTTCTGTTGAATGTTGGAAATGTATAAGACTTGGAAGGTATACAAAATTTAGAATTTAAATTGTCCCCCCAGCCTTATTTATTGACTTGTCCTCAAGTCATTTACATGAAAAACTGAAAAGTAATGAAAGTAAATCTGCTTCCTCTGCTACAAAATGATGGATTTTCAAGTCTTCAACACTCGTTGGCACATTTCTTGTCATGTGAATAAATGTTTCGGTGTCGAACATAACGAAATTGTTAACTTAGTGGCCATTAATGGATGCCACTAGTCAACACGAGAACTCTCATCTTTGGTGTGGATAAGAGTCAAGATGCCCTGAACACATCTTTCTAAGTATGAATGAATTTTTCGCTGTCGAATACTTAGAAGATCTGATGAACAAGGTACATTGATGTATTCCCTTTGTTTATCAGCATGATAGCTTGCCCTTAAGGCATGCAAGCTTCAACGTGTTTTAGACTCAAGGACTATGGACTAGATGGTGATGGAAGCAAGGTTTTGTTTGCAATGTTAGGGAAAAGGAATCTGATAATGAATATGTAAGGTGGAACAAAAAGCTTGTAACTGATCTTCATTGCTTTTATTGGTGGGTTAGGATTGATGAAATTCTAATGAAGTGTATGTGGATAATGAGAAATGGATAATGAATCTTGTTGGAAAAACATGATTATGGCATGCAAAATATCAATAATAGCAAATCTGCTTATTAATTTTAGAATTTCTGCTAAAGTAGCTGAGTTTGACTAGCATTGACCAGCCACCTGTAGACATCAACTTCAAGAGTGGATAGGTATTTCACCATCCTTGGAAATTTAGGAACAACCCCCAGATCTTCGAATTTGCTAATTTGTCATGCAACATGTCAAACCATTGAGCTATTACAGGAAGTTGCAAGAACTTGTAATTTTCTGGAAATTTCGTTTATGATCATGGGCTTGTACTTTAGAATTTCTCATGAAATTAGCCTTTTGAAGACCAATCGCTGGTACAATTTAATCTCCTTAATGATTAGTTGATCACCCAAAACCTGCAAAAAAAATTGGCATAAAGAACATAAGTGTCTTCAAGAAGAAATGGACATTCCCTTCCTGATTCTTACACAAAAATTGTATGCCAAAACGAAACAGATTTTGGAAAATTAAAAGCATAATTTTTGTTCAATTCATGATGTTGATAACAATCAATTTTTAATAAATATACATGAAAAATAACTTAACAATTGTTTTGATATATATATATATATATATATATATATATATATATATATAATTGTTTTGGTGTTTCTTTTTTATTTGATTGTTTTTTGATTTTTTGTTGTTTGTTTTTTTTATTGATTTGTTTTGTTTTTAATTGTTTTGATTTTATTTATTTTTATTATATTGTATTGTTTTTTTTTTAAACTAAAATTTAGAAATAAATTTATTTTGTATCCAAAAAAAAAATCAATTTTCTTTTTCCCGCTATTCAAGTAATACATAATTAACCTGTTCCATTTATTCCTTCACTGTAGAAGACATGGAGCAGATTCATAATCATTTCCTTTTTTGAAGTATATTATATATTTGAATTCTTTGTTGTCATGATATGACAAAACCCAAAAAGAATGGATTAATCCTACCTTTGTCATTACCACCATCTCGCGCAAGTTGCCTTTCGTTTTTAATTCTTGCAGATATTGATATTATGAAAAGAATGATTAATAATCGGTTCAACAGTGCAGATAGGCGATGGAATCGAAGAAATAGTAGACAGATTAAGGGATGATATATAGGAAGGGTTAAGGGAGTGAGAAGGCTAAGATGAGAAGGCCTCTGTATATGAAGCTCGACTAAGGTAAGAAGAGGTTACCAGAGGAGAACCAAGAGAGGAACATAACCATGCAGAGCTTCGTTTAATCCTGTGGAAATTCATGAGAACACGGATAAACTCATCAAATGGTGATTGTCCGACAACAAATATGGGTTTATTGCTGGAAATAAAAATGCAAAATGTTAACAATACAGATCATAACGTAGTTCCTCCGCAGATCACTTACCTCGACTGATTTTCTGGAACAGTCTTTTGGGTAGATAACTTACCTCACATTCTTTTCTAGAGATACCCCTTGCTATGTAAACCTCCTGGCATTGGTCATCGTAGTTTTGACTCTCTGCACAGCTTCCTTCCTCACATTATAGTTTGTCATTTTAAATGAAATCATGCAATGAATCAATGAACGAAGGGATGGAATGAAAGTTCTTTCACATAATAACGAAACACACATCCGAATCATGAAATGCGTGAGGCTTCTTATGTTATCATTCACGAAGTGTGCCATCATGAGGGCATAAGAGAGCAACATTTTTCGTGCATGCATCAACGGTTGAGTTGAACAAGAGTACGAATTCCAATCCAGCTTCGAGGAGATCAGAATTCCTCTCTGTGCCAATCAAGATCGAATCTGGCTCCCCATTCCAACTCCTAAGATTGGGGCCTGACTGGTCAGGTAACACACTGATATCTGCATGCAATGGTTGAGAATAAAAAAATCACTCAAATCGGGCCACAAAATTTGCATGCAAAGTCACTCAAATCAAGCCACAAAATTTGCATGCAAAATCGCTCAAATCGCTCAAATGGATTCATGCCAAATTTCATAACGCATGCACACCAGTTTGATTGAGATAATTTGGGAGTATGTCTCCACTTGACTTCACACATGTACGCAGCTCTACAATTCAGCTCCTATGCATTACAGTTGGTAGCATGTACATAAAGATACACACAGCAATTTGGGACAATTCCCTTGTTCACATGCAATAGTATTTAAGAGGTATCATTGCATAGGATTGTGATTGAGATTCATTGGGAATTTTCTCCCCCCATCCACCTACCATTAGTCACACATGGCAACCTACCAGATTTGCATATGAGGAAACAAGGATATGTTGTCCATTTTTTATGTCACATATAGCAAGTTGAGTTACACATGGAGCAACTCTCATACACTTGGAATTCGATTTTCTGCTTTGGGATTTCCTCCTCCACTTGTCATTGGGTTCCTCATTGAAATATTCTCCATTTTTTTCTATTTAAATGAGCCTTGGACTCCTCATTAGATAATCCTTAGATGAGCTATTAGTCTAGTGAAGCTCTGGAAAAATTTGTGTGTTTCCAACGAAATATAAATGCAACAAAACATAAATGCATCGAAGCATTACAAAATAGTTCAACACACTCAGTCATTCCATAAGTTACAAGCCAACCTCTCTAAGTTCCAGAAATTTCAAACCATCCCCATTGAAGGAACAGGTAAATAATATGCGACACTACCACCCATGCCCGTGCTTCGAATGCCTTCTTTTCTTCTTGTTGCTGCAGCTATACCTGAGACTCCATATACCCACAGATTAGAATAAATAGAAAATTTTGCAGTGACAAATTGATTTTTTTCATTGGAAGACATGGGCTAGTGAGCCTAAAATTCGAAGGCTTTTTCAGGACAGAGTCTAAAGAAGAATTTTATGCAAATATCGTTGTGGTTGCAGGGGTCAATGTTGTTGGAGCTGTTGTAATAAATATTATAGCTGCCACAATGAGTTCCATGTAGTTATACGCTAGTATTATAGTTGTTGGCACTAGTTGTTCTATGAGCATCATATATGTGGAGCAATATTATTGAGTTTGGGTGCTTTGTTTATAAAGACTTGATTCTAAAAGTTTTTAGAACTTTTTACAAACAACATTTATTTGCTGCTTGTCAGCTTCAATTTCTTTATAATTGTTTTATGTTTTAACTTGAATTTGCAAGACAGAGGATAGAGTAATCATGTAAAACCTCTCTTGTCATGAAATAATTGGTTTCAAAAAAATTAAGAGCAAATATTTGTTTGCAATTAGATCAAGCCGAATGTATTTTTATTGCAGATTTTTTCCTTAAAGACTAACATTGAATTGTTTATATACAGGTTTGGCTTGTTTGAAGAAATTATCCTAGCACATCAAAGCAGAATATAATGGATATGTTGTACATCATGGAGATGCAAATTGTGTTCTGTTAGGAGTAAATAGACATATGCAGAGAGTTTTAACATATTGATCAAATCACTAAACTACATATTTAATTTTTAATTTTGGAATCGAAATAAATGAATTAAAAAAAAATGATTTCGATTTCTTATAATGTTGTAGTTTTAATGATTTGTGCAAATTCCAAGCAAGAGATTTTTATTGACTTGTGCAAAATAAATCAATAGATTTCTGATCTCTCCTAATTTTTTTTTATTATTATTTTTGCAGGTTAGTGTGGATGAAGTGTAAATTTATTCATGAGAAATGATGATGTTTTTCTTCAAAGAAAAACAAGACTAAATGCTCTAGCAAGATCTCGTTTTATTTTTCTAATCTATTTTACTTTAACTTGCTTGAAATATTTTTTTATTTCCTAGGTAAAAGAATGCTTCCAATGAAGCCACCTACGAACTAAAAATTCAAATTTTCTCACATCAAAATTTAAAATTTTTACCTGATTATTTGCAAGGATGTGAGTAACCTATTTTATCTTGGATTTGTTGCAAGGTTCTTTTCAAACCAATCTTCAATATTGTTCTTGCTCTCCAAGAATTACCTGTTTAACATCTTCAAATTTCTCATCTGTAGATGAATTAGTAAGAAATGGGTGGTTTGATAAAAAACTAAATTTAAAATCAAACTAAGTATGAAAAATAAAAAAGCTCAAACTTGAACACCTTTATGAAGATCCTGTCGTCACCAGGGTTCACAAGTTAGTCCATAAAAAGAAATTGCAATAAAAATAACTTCCCAAGTCTATCTCTAAATGATCCTCCTCGGTAATGGCACCAAAATATTGGGTCTAAAATGCAGATGCAAATTAGAGTTTCATTTACTATCAATCCAGGAAAGTAAAACTTTGAGGAACATCCACCATATGTAGACTTAGAGACAAACTAAACTAAGTTAGGCGAAGAAATGCCAAAGCTCCCTTACAAGAGGTCTTTCATTGGAATCTCCAACACCTATTTAGTCATTTAACAAAATGAAATCTAAAGACATTGTGACGAGTGTAAGAAATATTAATGCTCCCTTACACGTAACTATTCATTAATATTAATATTTCTAATCATCTTAATTTTACAAAAAAACATAAAATGAAAGCTTACCAAAGCAAAAGTGTATTTGCTAGATAATGGGGGCCCTTCCAAGGATTCACAAGCACATCAAAAGAGAAGTCAAATGTAGAAGATCAAAGAAACTCCATTTTATTTATCATCAATTGCAAATTACAATTACAAGTTCTACATTTCAAGAGGTTCTAAAATCTCCATTACAATGATTCTAAATTCTAACTTCTTATTACAAACTTATAAGATCCTAAGCTTCTAAATTCTAACTTCTCAATTCTAAATTCTAAATTCCAAATTACAAATAAAGGAGATAACACTCCTATTTATACAAAAGTTATGATAACAAACTCATAAATGTGGATCTACTATTCCCTCTTCATATTCACATATCTCTCAACCAATGGTGACACATAACCCTATCCTCCATGATCTTCTTCATGAGATCCGTGATTTTATCCATGAGGTCCATCATCTCCTCAAATTCGAATTTGAACATAGAGTGTCACATAAGAGTACCTTAGAAGATTCCTTTGAACCTACACATGTCAACAAACTCATTCTAATTGTTAGATATAAGTATATGGATATTATTTTCTAAAGTTTAACCACAAATTCACTTAAAAATACTAAGAATTAATAATGTGTTGGAAAACACAAAGGTAACCCATATAATGATGGAAATGAAGCCGATGTGATGACATGGTGGTGGAATAGAGGTGAGAAAATGTGTGAATGGAGTGAAAGTGGATGTATTTTAAGGATAATTCTTAGGCCCAACACCCCTCATATATATATATGTGTGTGTGTGTGAACGAGAGAGTCATTTTATTTGTATCATCATCATCTTGTGTTTAGAGATGTGATAAGAACCATCTTTTAGTCTCTTTCTTTCTTTATTTTGGAGTTTCTTCATTGTACTTTATCACTCCTCTCTTGAGGTGCTAAGGTTTCTTGAGCATTCTTGAAGTCCAGAAGGAGTCAAGGAGTTAAGTTTTGGTAATAAATCCTAAGGTTGTATTTGTTGGGGAATAAGAGGAGAGAGGAGACATCTTGCTTGCGGCCAAGGAAGCTTGTTAGTGCTAATGCTAGATTGTGGAAGATCCTTGGTGGAGTTAGGATTTGCCTTGTTTTTCCATTTCTAGGATTTTTAGGAGAGTTTGAAGGGTCGTAGCAACTTATCTTACATTGAGAATATGTACTTGAACACACACACACACACACACACATATATTAGCTATCCAATTTGTCTTGCTATAAATTTGATTTTTAACTATCATTTTCTTCATTAGTTTTGTAGCTTGAAAGACATATTTTTCTTTAAAATAAAAAAATAGACAAAAAAAATCTTGTTGACGAAAAACAAAAAACAAAAATGCTTAAATTTTGAATAAAAACATATATTTTGACGTGTATCCATATGAATCCAAACCATTTATACATGAATATTTAAAAGTTCTCATTTTTATAACAAGAGTGCATATAATCAAAATAACGCTTAATGCAATACATCTTTGAACCAAAATACATCAAGAAGCAAGCTCTAAATGGCCTCTAGAGTCCAAACATAGTACTACAATGCTACAACTACTAATGCTAATGCCTATCATTAGATTTATCATCCTCTTCATACTCATCCTCAGAATGAGTAGCCTTTCAATCTATATGGTGATTTCGGCTTGATTCCCATTGCCGTAAAGGTTGTGATATCTCTCATTGTGGAGGTGGGTCCATGTCCACCAAAGAAACATCTTCATTGTCAAATGCCAACACATGAATCTCCACTGCTTGATTCAGTGGTTTGTTTAGTAATTGGTTATGCCTCATCCTAAGGGTCTAGTGAACATAAACCATATTGTTCAACCATTTTCCCCTAAATGGTTCCTCTTCTGGGTGTGAATACACTAAAAAACGCTCCAATTTTGTTCACAACCCAAAGCATTGCATGTCTAGCTCTATCTCAGAATTGAATTTTTTTGCAAATTAGGGCACTGATTACCAAATTGTTGTGATCAATAGGTTGCAAAAAAGGCTGAAAGTAAGCAAGTTGTAGCAAATGATTTTGAAACTTGGACACAACTATTTCAATGAGTAATATAATTTGAAAACTTTGACATCTCTTACTTGGTGGATAATTTAATCTTTCGCTTATAGTCATAGACCAACCAAAGGCACCAATACGCTCATTGAAATTAAAGGGATTTCTATGTATCTCTCTTGAATATTAGGATCTAGGATTATTCACTCAATGCATTTGTGTAATCCCTCTTTTACCTTTTGATTTTCCTGAAAATATATAGTGTAAAGGTACCCTCCAAGTTTAAAAAACAAAAATATTCTTCAATTGATTTTAAATGTTCGGCAAAGCTTTTCTAATGAATAACAAAACTTATAAACTTTGAAAAATGAAATTGCATACCTTGGATTTAAGTAGTAATAAATTGCATAGTTCCATGTAGTTGTTTGTTCCAATTCTCATCAATGATTCTCCATAGAGGAAGCCACTTATTTATTTTATCCCCATATGTTGACTTTATTTTCTCTATGGCCTGATCAATGGCTTCATAAACAAAACCCATGGTGGGTTTATGACCGTCCACTATCTGCAACACTCTCATAAGAGGTTGTTATTTATCTATTGCTTTTATTCAATTTTTTTTGTCAACACTTGGTTAAGCATTTATTTCCCTTCAACCTTTCTGCTCCACTAAGATGCATTCCATTCATCACAAGAAAACATCTTCCTCAATTTGTATTTTTGTTGAAAAAGGGATTGCATTGAAAGGAAGTTTGTTTTAAATCATATAATGAATGACTAAACAATCTCTTTACCCATAGTGTTCTTTCTTATAAGGTTTAAAACCAATGAGTGGTTGTAGATGTACTTAGCTATAGATTTTGCTTCTTCCACACACCTCTTCACCCACTCAATTTTTCCAGTATCCTCAAGCATGAGGTCCAAACAATGGGTTGCACATGGATTCCATCAAATGGGGGGGAGATTTTTCTCAAACATCTTTCTGGTTGCAAAATAGTTGAGTCATTGTTTTTGATCACCTATACAACATTCTCTACCCCTATCTCCAAAACCACCTTGTCCAAAAGATGAAATAATAACTATGCATCCTTCACTTGAGAAGATGCATCCATAGATTTGAGAAACATGGTACTTTTTGAGGAAAAAAATAAGAAATTCAAAATGGTGCAGGATTTATTGTCAATCCATCCATTAGACATAATTGTGAAACTTGTCTTGATCTAGAATTGCTTGAATTATATGAGGTAATCATCTATTCTTTGGACCTCATTTTGTATAAGTGGTCCCTTGATGTCATGAAAATTATAACCTTTGATACTAGGACCATGTGAATCTATATAGTCAATCATAGGCTAATAATATGTAGAATTAGTGGCATTGAAAGGTATGTCTGCATCATACCACCATCTAGTAATGCATTCCCATTTAGCCTCCTTCTATATCTTCTTCCATTTAGCATCAATGGTTGATTTAGCATTAGGGGTGGCATAAGATACAAAGAAAGAATCAATCCCTTTATGTGCCTCTTCAAGCTAGATGAATTAAGGTTGTACACATGTTCATCCCAAATTCTAACAAAAAAAATGGAGGATTCTGCAAAACTAGGCGTACATCCCTTAAAATTAAGGTCACTAAAATGAGCATCATCTTTTTTACTTTTTGGCTTTGTATCTTTTAACTCTTTTGTTTTTCCACTTCTTTTCTTGGAAGGATTCAATTATACCTAGCATCTCCACTTTAAGCTCATCATACAATTTTTTCCAAGGTTTTACCTGGCTTTGCCAATGTGCTAGGTGCTTTTTAATATTACAGATCCCCCCCACCTTTAGCTTCCTTCCTAAAATAGTTGCATATTTTCATCTCATGTTTATCTAAATGGAAATGAATTTGTGTTGGAACATTCTTGTTTTTAGGGGGCATGGAAATTTTTATAGAAACAAATAAAAATATGCAAACAAAACCTAAAATTTTTTCAATTCAAGGAGAAAAAATAGTAGTCTTTTAGAGAAAAATAGAATAGGAACAGATGCCTTGACATACCTTCAAATGTTAAGAAGAAAAGTATCTCCAAACAACAAAAAAATCAGCTCTCTAGAAGCCCTCACAAATATAAAAATGGCCCCTTCAATCACCTCCAAAATAACTTAGAAACAACCCAAGATCCTTGGAAAGAAAGAACCCTTGAAGTAGCTCCAAATATTCCTTAAAAATTAAAGCCAAAATCTCCCCAATTAGTTCTTCAAATCTATCCAAGAATTCCCTCAAAACAACATTGCAAAATATCTCCAAACTCCCTCAAGGATTTCAAGAAGCCGAGATGAATAGCATGAGTGAAAGAAGTATTGAGGGGTGGGAGGAAGGGTGTGCTTTAAATAGATTTAGGAGGGACCTAGGGTTGCTTTAGATTTGGGGCACCTTAGAAAATTTAATTAAATTAGAAAAAAAAAGAGTGCTCCAAGCCACATTGTACGGATCTATCTAGTTTCATACAAAACCAACCTATTTAATGAAAAAGTATGGTTTAGTGCCAAACCAAGATTTTCCGGTTCCAAGCCTCCAATCGGACCAATGTTTGGGCCAAAAAGAGGCGGGTTCCACCAATTTGATAACACTAAATAAGATTGCCTTAAAGGGTAAAAGTTTGGATTAGCTTGTTCATTGGGTTTGGAAAAAAAATTGGAATATTGCTTGCTACATGCTACTATAAATTATATTTCAAATCAGCCATAATGTTGTAAATTCACATGCTCTATATTTGAGAAACCTTTGAGAAAGAAGTGAAATTTCTAAATCTATATTAAAACATTAATAAATAAAAAGTTCTACATGGAATTAGAGATTTTTTTTTAAAAGCGCTCTTTAGGTGAAAGAGAGAGTTGATGTTTCAACTATGGTGGACATGAGAAAGGTGCTTGACCTTGTTGAAGTCATTGCTTTAGTGGTTTGAGGTTATTACCTATGAAACCATATGTTGTTTCATAGAAGTGTTAAGATCTTTGGATGGGTTTTGCCTATTTTATTTGCTATTGATTTTGCATTAGATGGTTGTTACATATGTGTAATATGACTCCCGATCTTAGAGACCATGTGACAACTAGGAAGGGACCTTTAATTTGGTTCCCTCAAAGTTTAGATTATAAAGACTTATGGAGGAGGTTTTTATTTTGGAGGATATTGTGAAATTGGTTCAAAACCTGTTGATTTAGCACAAATGGTTTCTCCTTGTAAAAAGGAGGGCAAGGAAAAGATAATTGTTTTAGATTATGTGAAGGATCATTTCATGATTCACATTGTATAGAAGATGAAAAGTAAATAAACATTTTGGGATTTAGTTGACGGTTTCAAAGCTCTTGTCTTTCTTAACAATTGTCCATGTAAAACAAATTTAACCATTTTCATGGGAAAGATAGATACTACTGTGAGTTATATGATGAGGATCAGTAAGTTGACAAATCATTTGGATGTGATTGAGATGAAGGTGGAGACAAGGAATTAATTTCTATTTATTTGAATTAATACTTACTTTCTTAGAGACATTTTCTTTAGGGTTTCTATGCTTGTGAAAATTTTCCACCTTTTGCAAATTTGTGTAATGATATTGTATAGAAAGAAATGAGGATGCAACCTTGCCATGGGAAATAAGAGGAGGTAGATGAGATTTCTCTCATTAGGAGAACAAGGAATGTGATCCACATGGATATTGGTAGCCCCCGCCAATTCCACTTGAACCCCCACCATTGCTTCTTTCAGTTTTTCAGTTTCCTTAATTGTAACACAATTTACTATTTTTAGCAGTTTTTCGGGTCCTAAATTTCCGGAGCCATTTTGAGGCCCTAAACGATGTTTTTTTTGGAAATATACCACCAACAATTTTCTATCTAAAATTTTCTTTTCCGTTGTAGTCCTCAAAGAGATATTTCCAACGGGTTATCATGTGCGTCAAATGGAGATAATGTGACCAAGTCGCAACCCCGGGAAGTTCGTTGTCCAACTCACCCCAACGAGGCCCATAAACTCTTGTTGTTACATCTCCTCGGGTTAGGGTTTTGGTTGTTTACGGTTTCCTCTTATCGTTCAATAATAAAGAAGCCCTTGAGCCTCATTGTAAGGAGTTCAAAGGCATGTAGCCACCACATCTCTTCTCAGAGATAAGCTACCATCGCCCTAGCTGGTTTATTTCCATTTCTGTTTGTAAGCATATTTCAATATTTACATTAATGAAATGAAGTATTATTTCTGCTGCATCTCTGTGTTTATGGTTATCTCTATAATTTTTTGCATTCTTGTTTAAATTTGGATCAGTGGTATCAGAGGGGTTTGTTTGTTTGTTTGTTTGTTTGTTTGTTTGTTTTTTTTTTTTTTTTTTTTCTTTGCATGTCCCCAACGAGGTCGAGATATAAGGAGTTAGGGCTTGAACTAGTCGAACCTTTGCAAGACCAACCTCACAAATCCAGATGGCCTCCCATGGCAGATGAAAAGAAAGATGAGGGGGAAGGAGATCCTATCAAAATCTTGCTTGAAGAAGCCCTCGAGTGACAAAGGAACGTAATGATGGACAACTTTTCCCATATCCTTCAGCAGCTACCCAGGGGCAACACATCGACTTCCAACAACTAATCTAGAAATGCCACACTGTTTAAGGTACAAGTTAATTTTCAAATCCCCATATCCGATGGTCAGATAAACACAGATGCCATGGATAAATGGTTAAATTTGCTAGAGGGTTATTTTTTTGTTCATGACTTTTCCTGTCGGGAAAAGATTATTTTTGCTCTTCTCAAAGTAGCCCCCCACATCAAGGACTAGAGGGAAACCTACTGCGAGCAGAAGGATGAAAGTACAGGCTCACTATTTTTAGCCGCACCCACTTGGAATTCCTTCCAGGATGCCATCAAGGAGCAGTACTAACCTGTTGGAAGCTATGAGGATCAATACATAAAGTGGACCATGCTGCGGCACGGAAGGGACCAAGACATGTTGGCGTTTACCAATATTTTCCATACCCTTCACACAAAGTTGGGTATCAAGGATTCAGAGCATGATTTGGTACTCAAATACCACAGCTGCCTACATAAACACATCCAGGAAGAAATAGAATTCTTGAACATCTCCTCGCTCGACACGGCATACCGATATGCCATCAAGGTCAAGAAAAAGTTAAATTAGAAGAAGCGAGACATTGGATCTGTGAATCCGAAGCAAGGGAAAGGTGCCCCCAAACTACAGAACAAAGGACAAAGCCAAGGCGAGGTGGCAGAAGATAACCCGCCAAAGTTGCAAGAAAATAACAACGCTGTGAAGTCAAAAAAGGACACTAGAAAGTGGTGTGAGTTCCATAAGAGCTCCACTCACAACACAAGTGAGTGTTGGGCCAAGCAGTCACTAGTGGCTGAGATAAAGGTTTCAGAATTAGATGCATGTTTCGACTCTAAGTTAGAACCCAACAAGGGGAATGAGAAAGGGAAACATATTATCGATGCGGAGCCCAAAGCCATCGTTTCCACCATGATGATCCAGAAGGAGGAACCCGGAGATCTAGAGGAGGAGGAGCGTCTCTTCCACTCACAAATGTGGGTAAGGGGCTCTCTGCTACAGTTCATTGTCGACAACGAGAGTCGAAAGAACCTCATTTAGACAAAGATCATGAAGCAGCTAGGCTTACCAACCACATCACATCCACAACCATACACCATCAGGTGGCTTCACCAAGGATGGGATCTTCGCGTGAGCCAGCAGTGTCACCTTCCATACAACATCAAGCCCTTCATGGATGAGGTATTGTGTGACATTGCTCCCCTTGAAGTTTGTGATGTATTATTAGGACAACCATACTTGTGGAAGAGACATGATGTGTATGAATGAAGGCCCCATGCTATTATTGTTACTTTGGGAAATAAATTGTACAGGATACTGAAGGCAACACTGCCTACCGCCATCTCTCTGGTTACTGCAAAACAATTCAGTAAGCTCATTTCCAAAACTGGGAAATTTGTTTTCCTCATGATACACCCTCAAGGAAAGAAGAAGATGGTGGCCACGACCTCAAGGCAGGGCCCCTTCGCACGACAACTACAAATGGACAAGGTTGTGGAGGAGTAAAAGGACATCTTCACCTCCCCCGCATGGATTCCTTGCGCCGCTGCCCAATGGACCAATCTATTAGTGCTTCATCCTAGAGAATGATGAAATCAAGAGGTAGATTTAGGAGCTACTGTAGAAATGTCACATCCTTCCAAGTTCATCGCCCTATGGTAGCCCGATCGTGTTGGTACAGAAGAAGGATGGGACTTGGAGACTCTGTATTGACTATCGGGTTCTAAACAAGATCACTGTTTGTAATAGGTACCCAATCCCACGGATTGATGACCCTCCTGGACCAACTGAAGGGGGGAAAATATTTTAGCAAGATTGGTTTGAAGTCAGGATATCACCAGCTACCAATCGAACCCTCCAATATGTGGAAGACTACCTTCAAAGCCAAGGAGGGCCCTTTTGAATTGTTGGTTATGCCTTTCGGATTGACGAATGCTCCTGCAAACTTCTTGAGGCTAATGGATGACATCTTGTGGCCATTCACCAACTCATTTGTAGTGGTATACGTGGATGACATCTTGATCTTCAACCAGAGTTGGGAAGAGCACCTCCATCACATCCGACAGGTTCTCTAAACACTGTGGCAACACAAGTTATGTGCCAATTTGGAGAAATGCACTTTTGGCATGACCCAAGTTTAGTATCTGGGATACATTATTGATGAACAAGGGGTGCATGTGGATCCAACCAAGATCCAAGTCATTCAGGATTGGCCATCTACAACCACTTTGACAGAGCTCCGTAGCTTTCTAGGTCTTACCAACTTCTACCGCAGGTTCGTGTTTGGATTTTCTCATATCACTTGGTCCTTGAGTCAAATCACCACCAAGGGAGGAGCGAACGCAAAATTATTTTGGTCTGAATCTCAACAGAAGGCATTCACAGAGTTGAAAGATCACCTCTACTCAGCACGAGTGCACTCATTACCAAACTTGCAACAACCATTTAAGGTCAAGACAGATGCGTCTGACTATGCTATTAGGGTAGTCCTTACTTAACACGAGCATCCAGTGGCATATCACAGTGAGACACTTTCAGACATAGTCCGAAAGTATCCCACTTATGAAAAAGATATGTATTCCATTGTGCAGGTCTACTGACAAAGGAAGCATTACATTTTGAGGATGGAAATGGCCATCCACACAGACCACCGACCCCTGTAGTTCATATAGACCCAAGGGAAATTGCAGAATGATCGCCATCAGAAGTGGTGCACATACCTGCAACAATTCCATTTGAATATCAAGTATAATAAGGGTAGCACCAATAATGTTGCAAATTGCCTCAGTTGACCACTAATCATGGCGTTAACCGCCGTGATCAACTCTTGTGGGCATGAGACTTCTGATTGGCCACTTCTCTACAAAATCGACCCAGAATTCGGCCACACATACCAAACACTCTTGGAGGGTCATCATGTTCAAGATTTTCACCTCCAGGATGCCCTGTTATGCCACCTGGGTCACCTTTGTGTTCCTTCAAGCGAGCGTGCCAAGATGATTTGGGAAGCACACTATAGTCAGGTTGCTGGTCATTTCAGGGTCGAGAAAATGGTGGCAGTACTACAGAAATATTTCTATTGGCCGAATCTTCAACAGGATGTTCGGAAGTACATCAGATCATGCATTGCCTACGCCATTGCCAAACTGACCATCAAGAAGCAAGGCCTTTATACCCCGTTGCCTACCCCTAGTCAAACTTGGGAATCGATCTCTATGGATTGCATGTCAGGCCTTCCTTCCACTAAGCATGGAAATGACTGTGTTTTTGTTGTCGTCGACATGTTCTCGAAGATGGCCATTATGGAGACCTACAAGAAGAATACCATAGCAGAAGCCACTGCTAAACTCTTATTTGAATGAGTGTGGGTACACTTTGGGATCCCACAGTCTATCATCTCAGATAGAGATAGCAGGTTTCTTAGTACATTTTAGTCCAGTCTCTGGTCGATGCTGGACACCAAACTCACTATGTCCACAACCTTCCATCCTCAAACTGATGGCCAGACAGAGGTTGTGAATAGGATGATCATACACATTCTGCGCATGTACAAATCAAATAATCCACGCACATGTGATGAGAGCCTCCCCTATGTTCAACACAGCTACAACCGAGCTCTCCACAACTCGTCTAGCCACAACCCTTTTTACATGGGATTGGGATTCCAGCCACTCTGTCCCATTGATGTGGCCATGCCATTTGTAGCTACTCACGCATATTCAACCCATGTCCAATCCAAAACAGATAAGGTAAAAAAAATCATTGAGCACATCCAACATATTTGCCAGTAGGTCCATGACATTCTGGAGAAATCAAATGCGAAGAACAAGCAATGACATGATCAACATCGGGTACCACACAAGTTTCAGGTGGACGACAAAGTTTGGTTGCATTTGCAAAAAGAACGCCTCACCGGAGTCTATCAGAAACTCATATCACTCTGATATGGTCCTTACACCATTACTAAGGCTATGGGAGACAATGCATTTGAGCTCAGCATTCCCCCATTCCTTGGCCTGCACCCAATGTTCAATGCGGACCACCTTCGGCCATACTTTCCACCATTACTAGACACATCTGACATTGCAGAACAACTCACAACCACAAAGTTGAATCCAGATTGCATGGAACAAGCTGAAACTAATCGGATCATGGAGACATAGATCAAGCACACTCGCCAGCAAAATATCCAAATGTATCGAGTTGTTAAAGCAGGTCAACTCCTTCACCAAGGCAAGTGGCTCACCAGGGACCAAGTTCAGCAAAAGTTTCCCCATCTCATGGAGGAGCTCAATGCAATGGGGACCATTGATTCCTAAGGGGGGAGAAATGATCTAGGTGGATATTGGTGGCCACCCGCCAATTCCACTTGGACCCCCACCATTGCTTCTTTCAGTTTTTCAATTTCCTCAATTGTAGCACAGTTTACTATTTTTAGCCGTTTTTCATGTCCTAAACTTATGGAGCCATTTTGAGGCCCTAAATGACGTTTTTTGGAAATCTACCGCCAACAATTTTTTGTCTAGAATCATCTTTTGCATCATAGTACTCAGAGAGATCTTTCCAATGGGTTATCATGTGCGTCAAACAGATATAATATGACCAAGTCGTGACCCTAAGAAGTTGGTTGTCCAACTCACCCTAACGGGGCCCATAAAATCTTGGTGTTACAACTCTGTGGGTTAGGGTTTTGGTTGTTTAGGGTTTCCTCTTATTATTCAATAATAAAAAGGCCCTTGAGCCTCATTGTAAGGAATTCAGAGGCATGTAGCCGCCACATCTCTTCTCAGAGATAAGCTACCATCGCCCTAACTAGTTTATTTCCATTTCTATTTGTAAGCATATTTCAGTATTTTACATTAATGAAATGAAGTATTATTTCCATTGCATCTCCATGTTTATGGTTATCTCTATAATTTTTTGCTTTCCTATTTAATTCCAAATCAGAATGGTAGAAAGAAAGGATATAAGGAAGAAGGCATAAGTATAAAAAAAAGGATTTGTGTAAAGTGCCATATTTCTAATGTCATGAGATGGGACATTATGCCAAGTAGTGTCCATTGAATAATAAGGGGAAGGGAAAGAAATGTGTTGCAAATAGGAATGTAGCAGGTGTAGAGGAAAATCCCTCTAATTTAAGACGACCTTTTCCATTATTTCTTGGTTTTTTGTAACATTATGTCTAGTGTTGGTTGGTATTTGGATAGTGGAGCTTTGAGATATATGACTTATAATGGGTCACTCTTTGACAAGTTTCAAGAACAAAAGAGAGGCATGAGTGTAGAGTTGGGCGACGGTGCTTCTTATCCTTTTGGAGGAGTTGGCTCCATTTCTTTCTAGATTCCATTAAGTAATATTATCGAGTTGAGTGATGTTGTATGTATTCCTAGTGAGTAATATTATTGATTTGAGTGATGTTTTATGTATTCCTAGTTTAAGGAAGAACACTCTTTTAGTTTCTTGTATGGTATATTATCATTGTAGAGTTACATTTGAAGGAAAACACTGCACTATTAATTCTTGTAATCTAGATAGTTTGAGGACTTTGGCAAGAGGGGTGTGAGAGGGTGACTTTTACAAGTTGCTTGCTAACCTTGCAGCACTTGGGAATTCAATTGAGAAGTTGGATGAGACTTTGACTTTGGAGGAGGCATGTGTAGAACATCCCTGGTGGGATTCCATGGAGCTAGGTTCAAATCCTATTATGGAATTGGGGGTCAATTTCAAGCTTGTAGTAGATGGGATTATTGTAGGGTACATGGGTAGGGTTGTTGGATTCTTCTGGGAAAATGGGTTTTACATTGTTGTTGTTTCATTTAAAGATATTTTGATGTTCCTAAGTGTTGTAAAATCCATCGAGGCAACATGTTTATTACATTTTCCATTATTTATAGTTATTTGTGATTATGATCTTCTTCTTATATTCTGATGTGTGCATTCTTATCATCAAATAAATGCCAAAGCAAGAAGATCACAACCATGAACACAAGATATAGGCTCCAAGCCAGGGAAAAACTCTCCAACATGGGAAAACCCAAAAGAATTTCTCTTGTTATAAAATTCAAAGGAGACTTCCAAGACTTAAAACAAGACTCTAGACCTTCACCAAGACTCTAGTCAACCAACTTTTCTTCCCAAAATATTTTTTCTACAATTTTGGACTGAGGAAACCCTAGCATCCTTAGGGTACTTGCACATGAGAGCCACATATGGAGAAATTCAGACTTCTAAAATGCTATAACTTCTCTTCTTTCTTTCACAAAGCTCTCCTAGCCTCTAAGAACCCTCACAGTCTTTAGCTATAGATTAGAACATGTGTTATATATCTTACTTCAAGGAGGTCGAAACTCTTTTTTATATACCCTTCTTACTTGCTTCCATCACTCTTCATTAGGCCGACTTTAAGGGATGTTTTCTGACTAGGTCTTGGGACCTAACTATACTTTTCTAAGCATCAAAATAATATTTTATTTCTTGTTACAACTTCCCAATAGGATATTTTACCTCATGAAAATGATTATGACTCAAGAAAAAAACCTAGAAGCACTCAATGGGTGCTTTGACCTACTGACCAATGACCTTGAGCATGAAACCCATCCTTAAATAAATATTTTTTTTACAAAAATATATAAAATATATATTTATTTTTTTTTTTTTTTTTTTTTTTTTTTTTTTTTTTTTCGACAAGTATATAATAATTACATAAATAACAATTATGAAGACCAATACTAGTTACACTTTTCAACACTCCCTCTTAACTAGGGAGGTATTCATAATTGATCAATCGGTACAAGGAAAATACTCACTTTGAAAAGTACTCATAAGAATATATCAACATATGCAATGTTAGGGATCTCAATACCATAAATATCAAGCATACATCAACCCAATAGGGATTGAGGTATCATCAAGGCATCTTGCCACTATAGGTACCACCAGGCTACAACCTTGGTATCAATCCAAATGGGTATAGATACCATCTAGGCCACCATGCCAAGAAACCAAGCCTCATAGGGATCTAGATATCATCAAGGTCAAGATATCTAAAAATGGATCTCCATATTATCAAGACCAAGATATCTTCCCACATTGGGATCTTAACATAATCAAGGCCAAACTATAACTAAGATCTCAATACGAACCAAGCCAAGATGTCCCCCCAAGTACCATCATATGGGCACATAGCCTAAGGTACTCATCTCTCCCTCTTAGAGATATTCATCAAACCAAGGATGTTTATGAAATATTCAAACTTCTTAGGGAGAGATCAACACATTAGCTACTTATTCATCCATTAGAACATATTGTAGCTCCACGACCCCAACTAACATTAAACTTCCAATATATTGGTTCTTACTATCAATATGATGGTATAAAATTTGGGGTGTATAACCATTCTGATGCTACTTAGATCATCACAATATCCAAATAAATCTCAACAGAAGCTTCATTTTCCAACTTCTTAAGCAGCACCAAACTTAGCCTCAATACCTATCAAAGCAACCAAGCCTTGTTCACGACTCATCAAACATGAATAACCATCAATAGAGCTTTATCCATTTTATGATCTCATTCTTTCCTCGTGTCCTTTACTCGACATATGACTATATGGCACATGAAATAGAGAATCATGTCCTCCTTCTCAACTACGGAGGATATACCCTTTGCTTCATCCAAGCTCCCTCTCAACTTAGGGATATCAACAACTTTATTCTTCCATCTACATAGATTCTTTATTTTGCATCATCATATTATCAAATAACTTCGATCTTTAGGAACATCATTTATTTTATCTTCGTATAGCATCAAGGTTATCTTTCAATCATCAATGTAAACTTCAATGCCATCAGGGTTCTTACAATTCCCTATTTCCATCATGCCCAACATCATCATATCGTCATCATCAAGTATGAGGTAGGCATACAGTTTTACAATCTCTTGAAAATGATGTACTTGGAAATCTCATCCACACATACAACCAAGCACACAAATATATGTGTACAAGAGCATGAAATTAACTTTATCAGTCTAGGCTTATCATATCATTACAATGAGAGCTTCTAGGGTTATCAAAACTTTAATATTGAACCTTAGATATTCAACAACTAAACCATGTTAGGGTTTCAACCATAACATAAGCATTTACACCTTGGGTTTTAGTTTTATGCCCTAGGATCTTACATCAACCTTTACTAGGGTTTTTGTTAGAAACCCTAGATATTAACAACAAATCTTAAAAAGCTAGGGTTTTACCAAAGTGAACAAGGGTTGATTCTAATTTAGAAATAAATCACCCTAACAATATAAAAATAATTATGATTCTATAGCAAAACCTTAAACATGAGAGAGTCATTAATATAAAGCAATTTAAAAAAAGAAATGATCATACCTTCTTATATGATGAAGACTACAAATATTGTAATCTTATACATACCTTGAGTCACTCCTTCTACAAACCTTGAATGGCTTCCTCTCACCATGACAATATTCTTCGATGGAGCATCAACATCTTCATGGTTCATATTCATACAAGTCTACCTTATTAAGAGTTCCAAAGGATCCAATTTGATTACTAGGTTACTATTATCTTCATTCATCATGTTCTTCATGGAATGAGATCAACATTTCTTTAAGTACCTGCAACATTCACTCAAGGACTACCAAAAGTAATACAAGTACAAGAGCATGACTATGATTAGGAATTCCATGGAATCTTTAGAGAGGGAGACTTTTTAAAGTTTCTAGATCCAAACCCTAAGTTTCTTGATGTTATCTTTCAAAACATCAACCCTAGGTTTTGAATTTCAAATTCAATTTTACCCTCACTAGGTTTTTCCATTTCTCCCTAGACTATCTACAAACCCTAAATACCAAAATATAGGGTTTATATGAGGGAACAAAATAGAATAGGGTTAGGGTTATCTAATTTAATATCCATCTAGGGTTTATAATCCTAGATATTCAAAAATCTTCATCAAATATAAAACTACAAACCCTAGACTTAAAACATATAACAAAACCCTAATGCATATTTATATATATACCTTTAAATAATAAATCACAAATGAACATGTTATGTTATATGTGCCTTATAGCATCCTTACCTTAACCTTTTTCGAAAGTGATTGCTTCCCAAGTTATACCTCCTTTAGTGCTGCATTCAAGATTCTCTTCACAAGGTGACTTAAAAAATGTTTTGACTGCTACTGTCTTTGTCATCTAAGATCCCAGGAAATTATGCTAATTTTAGTCTTTGGAACAATCATTTTAAACTGCTTCTTGACTACTCTCTAGATGAACTTTTGGAATAGCCCTTAGACTAGGGTTTCTTAATTACTACAAAATGACTTTGTAAGGAACTCTAAAATTATTTCAAAAGGATGTGGATTTCATCCTTCTTCAAAATGTCACAATTTGTTGGAGTGAAAGGCTACTTCTATCCTTGCTTGTTTAGGTCTCTATATTTCTGAAGCTTATACCATAGATCAGAAGACATCGATGTTCTAGCTTTTCTGGATTAACCTTCCAACAAAGCGCACTTGTTTTACCATCTTTACATTCTAGTAACCTTGATTGCTAATATAAAGGTATCCTACCCTCTAGTTAGGGCTTCCCATTTTCACTGTATATAGAACAATCTTATAAATACTTTTATATTATTCGACCTCTACTATCCACCATTTCATTGGCTTCTTATTTCATTGTCTTAAATAGGTCTGATACCTATTTCTAGTATATAGAACTTTGGCCTTTTTAGACACTTCTGAGATTTCCTCAAATGATGATCATAGGTCTTGATTACAGGACCTTTTCAAAACATGATTACAAGACTCTTCAACCTAGATTAGACCTCTTTCCTTGCCTTTCGTATTTTTGCCTAAGGTGTGTTTTTCCATTTTCTTGGCCTTCTAACATAGGTCTTTGGCTTAATATTAGAGAAGTTCTACCATAGAGATGTTGCCCAAAATAGTCATTACAAGAGTTTGTTCTTATCTTTACTTATTTTTATACCTCTTTGTCCACTTTCTTCCTTAATTGCCCCTCAAGACAATTGCAAACATTTTCTTAAAATATTTTCAGTGCTACATGTATGTCGACTATAACTAGGGAATCAAAAGGAATTTGGATCTAAAGAAAACTCTGGCACATAACCATTCTATTTAGTCTCTTATTTTTATTGGTTTATTTAATTATTAACAATATATTCTTTTAGGCTATGGGATCATTACAAATTGATCTTTTAAGTTGCCCATTCTATGGCCCTTATCTCTGATACCATGTTGGAAAATCCATTAGGGAATTAGCATGTTTATTCCATTTTCTGTTCTTGATAATTATCTATGATTATGTTCTTCTTCTTAGATTATTATGTGTGTGTTCTTATCATCAATGCCAAAACAAGAAGATCGCAACCATGAACACAAGATAGGCTCCAAGACAAGGAAAATCCCCTCCAACAGGGGAAAACCCAAAAGAACTTCTTTTTTTATCAAATTCAAAGGAGACTTCCAAGATCTAAAAAAAGACTCTAAACCTTCACCACGACTCAAGTCAACCAACCTTTCTTCCCACAATAATTTTCTACAATTCTGAACTGAGGAAACCCTAGCATCCTTAGGGTACTCACACATGAGAGCCATAGATGGAGAAATTCAGGCTTCTAGAATGCTGCAAGTTTTCTTTCGAGGTTTTATATGTTGTGATAGTATCTTATGTTAATTGATACAATGATTCTACTTCTTACAATATCTAAAGTTCAGCACAACAAAATATAATAATAAGTAGAATGTGAAGTTTGATGAGGACATGAGGTATTCCAATTCACCTGCTTCTCCTTCAATGATTGAGGAGAGAGAAGGTTGTTGCTCTAGGACTAATTCAAAGATTCAACGGGAATCAAGTTAGGAGTGAATGGCGTGACATTAGGGATGAATGTTCCCTCATTGTCTACTTCAACACATAGATAATCGAGATGGCTTATTTTGAAATTAGAAGAGGCACAGGGGTAGGTAGGAGCAACTAAATCTTTAGTGAGGGCAAGTACTCCTCCTATATGATATTATAGTTGTGTTGCATTGACTTCTTTCACTTGTGAGACTACAAGTTGTTTTGAGTACGTTTGGTGTAATTCTTTGGTGGAGGAGTGTGATGGATGGGTATAGTTCCTTTTAATAAGACAATCATTGATTCTAAGATTGTAATGAGTTTCACTTTACAAAAGATAGGTTCATTGAGTTGCAAAAGGATTTGACTTTGGTGAAAACATTTTCCTCATAAAGTTAGAGACTGTCAACTTTTGGGTTAATCTGAAAGTGTTTACACGATGGTAGAGGGTACTTCATCAGGGGTGGTGTGCTTGGTGTATGGTTAGCCCTTCGCTTATCCATGATGAACTTCTACATTAGAGGCAAAATACTTTTTTTCTACACCTTATATGGATGCTTACATGACATTTTTACTTGGAATGTTGGAGATCTTTAGACAACTTAGTGACATTATGCATGTTGTCCACATGGAGAGGTTGTTTGCTTGGCGATTTCCCTATATCGGAGGGGGGTTTAGCATTTTGGAGGGGGTTGAGCCTTATACAACATGGAGTTACTTGGATTTATTACATGGATGTTACTTTGCGAGTCAAACATCACAGAGTTTGAGATCATATTCTTATTAGTTGTGATCATTATCTGCCAATGATGTATTGACATTATCCACTAATAAGTTGTTAACGAGATATATATCTAGAGGTGATCAAATACATATATTATAAATCGATATCATAAAATAAATACATGTGTTGAGAATGACATAAATCCTTTTTTACTATTTTTTTTTAATCAATCTTATTTTATTTCTTAATATAATATTAGAATTCATATGGTGTTAGGAGCATGATAACACCATAGTAAGGCTCCATAAAAATGATCCATGAGACAATAACGTCGTTGTGTATGCCAACAAAATTGCAAATTTAAATCTATTTAGATATGCAATGTCAAAGACATAACCATTAATTTATTATTGATGTAAAGTGCAGGTTATTTTTTTAATTTTTTCCCTTTCTGCCCATGGGAGAATATTTAATTACATCTTGAACGATATGCAGCAAGAAGGAAAGGATAATCTTTGTCTTTCTATTTACACATCAATTCATGGATATATGTTTACCAAGTGAAAGATAGACAATCTGTCGTGAATAGAACCTAATAGCTCAAAGGTGTATTTTGCTACCCAAAAGCACCTGAACTGTAATATTTATAGCCGGATTCCATTTTTTATCATTAATATTCCCTTTCAAACTTTCCTAATCTATCTTTTGGATTTCTTCAATACTAAATTTATTTCTTGAGGAGATCTCTGCGAACATTAATATAAACCTGCCAAACCTCATTCACGCTTCAGGCAGTCATATGCTCAATGCCTTTAATGTTAGGGATTACCACAGGGCGAATGAAATCATTGATGAGGTCTCCACTGCTCTCAGTATTCACCTGAGGATTTCAAGCCTCTTCGTCATGATCACTTTCTCCTTCACCAGAGTTAACGGATGAACATTTGGCGACTAGAATAGAGTAAACCTCTAGAAAGTAGGCCAAAGTAGGCCATGTATCCTTTGAACATAACCCTAGAAAGTAGGCCATGTATCTTTTGAACATTCCGAACATAATCTAATGATACAATTTTGGTTAAGGCGAAAGAAATAGTATGTTTTTTTGGTTTGTTTGTTATTGTTGTTGTTGTTTTTTTTTTTGGGAAAAAGTGGAAACATAAAAGTATTTTATTTTAGAATGTTATATTTTCACAGACAGTTTGGAAAGTTAAGGAGACATTTTATTTTAGAATGTCATATTTTCAAAGACAATGTGGAAAGTTATGGAGATATTCTGGCAGTTAGCTCTTGGCATAATTTGTTCAGAGATCAGTACGTCGAAAAGTTGAAAAAGTTTATTGTGAAGTTTCACACGAAAGCGTTGAATACAAGAATATATTGCAAAACAATCTGTCCTATAAACTATCTTTAACCTAGTAAACTTTAAAATAGTTTCTTTCTTTCTTCCAAAAACAAATAAAACATAAAACTCTAGTAGCCCACAAGCATCACATGTGACCACAAAAAACCCGTCAAACAATGTTGCTCTTTGATTGGAGCAAATCTGTCCAACTAAAACATTTTCATTGGTTTCCTATCCAAATCTTTGTTTTCTTTGTATATATATACATATTTTTTTATGTTTCTAACCTTTTCAAGAAAGAATTAAATGGTGATCTATAAATCATAACATTTTTTTGAAACATATCTCCATTGAAAATATAAAATATATAACATAAGGAGATTTGAGAATGGTCAAACAAGATAACACTCCAATTACTTCTTAGATGTTAGATAGTAAATGTTATGATATTATTTATGTTAATCATCTTTATTTGAAATTCAGTACTAAAATGGTGATCTACAAATCATAACACATTTTCAAACATATCTCTGTTAAAAATATAGCCCAAGGAGATTTGAGAATGGTCAAACAAGATAACACTCCATTTACTTCTTAGATGTTAGATAATAAATGTTACGATAATATTTATTAACATATTTATGTTAATAATTTTTATTTGAAATTTAGTACTAAAAATTACAGTGCAATTATGTTGTTATAATTGGAAAGAATATTGAAATACTTACTGATATATGAGGTTAAACAAGTGAGATTATTCACGGTGTGTTTGAACTATACTAATTCAAATACATTTTTTTATTAGATATATATAATTTGATTGATAAAATTTTATAAATTTTTTTTTTTATATAGAGATTTATTTAAAAAATAAGGTTGCGATTTGGTTCAGAACCATTACATTTATTTAAAATTACCAATTTTATTTACAGTTTTGAGATGGAGCACGATGTCTTAATCAAAATTCTTAAGTGAATACTTTATAATAGAAAAAAAATTGTTTTTTTTTTTATGCTAAATATTTTTCAAATACTTCCAAGAGCCAAATACATTTACATTCCATTTTTTATGCTTTTTATTTGATTTTCAGTGGCTTCTAGTTTTCCTTGGTGAGGATTTTTTCCATTTTTTCCAACTTGGATCCAACCTATGCTTTTTGCTAAATCCGAGGGGCTAAATTTTAGTGAGTGAGCATTGTTGTCTTTGACACTTTTTTCATTTCCGTGGTTAGCCCAAGAAATTGCTTTTTTAGTCTTGCATCTTGAGAATTCAATGGAGAAACCAAAGTTTTCAAGAATTTGATGGGCCTCCTCTAAATCTGATTCTTGTGAATCCTCTTTGACATTCGTTGCTTCTTGCTTTTCTTTTTCTTACTCCGATGGATTCTCTTTGACATGCCCTTCTTCCTGACTTTCTTTTTCTTTCTCTTCGTCCCGGGTCTCTTCTACCTTAAATACATTATAATGTTTGAGTTGAGCACCATCCCACTATTTGGGCCTCCAACTATTTTCTTGAGCTCCATTATTCTATAATCGCTTGGGGGAATTCTTGATTACATGCCCTATTTCACAACACACTCGACATCGGAATGAAACATTTTCATAATCAAGTTTCTGAATCCATACATAATCTAGAGTTGTTAAATTAATTTCTATGGGAAATCCTTTATTAAAATCTATCTCCACCCATATTTGAGCATATGAGGTCTTGAGGAAATGCTCAGTATCTAAATTTTGGAAATAAAACTTCCCTATTGCATTCCCAATAGATGTTAACAAATGGATATTCCAAAGATGCAGGGAAAGGGATGGAAGCCTTAGCAAAACTGGAGCCAAGGAGATTGTCGTCATAACTAGATCAAATGAAGGAGACCAAAGTTCCATGAAGAGACCAATAGTACCCCAACACCAAGGGTCAAAATCCCAAATAACTTTCTTATCCTTAAGATTATCAAAGACAACACCAACAAAAACCCCGAGTCAGAGGGTAAATATTCAAATCATCAAACAATAGAGGGTTCAACAAATCAGAGATCCGCTTATGGAGGACAACCATTCATGGCCAAAACAAATTAAATCAGTAGACCAAACCTTGATCTAAATTTTCTTTTGAACAACTAAAATTGTCTTCCCACAAGAGAACATTAACAACAAGAGCTTCTTGAACGATCATAAGAGAAAATCTGGATTTCAACATGGCACTATAAGATACCTTGGCTTGAGTTTCCTGAGAGGAAGAACTTGTATATCAAATCACTATTCTTTTGAGAGAGGTTGATTTCACTGTTGAATCACATATATTCATCATTTTGTAGGGGTATGTGGGAGATCCACACAACATAGAGCTAGCTAGGCCGAAACCCTAGCCACTGTGGGAGCTTGCAAAGTGTAGATCATTTTCATATCCATATATACTTTCTTAAGTGGAATTCCACAATACAATTTTAAACAAAATTATAATTTATTATTATTTAAAATGTGCTTTTAAATACATGAATAAATTCAAGTAAATATTATAATAAAAATATATTAAAATCCAAAAGTATAATACACTTTTTATATTTCTAAAGTTGAATATTATTTCTTATTATTTAAAATGCAGTTTTAAATATATGAATAAATTAAATCAAATAATATATTTTAGTTCAAAATTACAATACAACTTGTATTTCCAAAATAAGACATAACTAATAGTCAAAACAAATTGATTCCACCAAACTTATTAAAATCCCTAATGAATTGAAATTCGAACCATAGTATATACCAATATTTATGTTTTCACATTTCCTTTAGGTTGGTGGGTGAAGGCTCACTTCTGCCCAAGCTTTACTGTTATGCTTTGCATTGCACCTCATATATGGTATTGACACGTCTTTTGATGCATAGTGTCATAGTCCAAGCCCTATCTACAAACTAAATGAAATGGAAACACATAATCACAAACGACTAAGTAAGGGACATAGAAAGCATATTTCAAATCTTATTTTAAGAAAATTATATTAATCAGATTATTTTCTTGCATGTTGTATTTGTAACATCCTCCTCCCACATCTACCCAATCAACAAGCCAACTAGGTAAACATGTGTTGAGAGGCCACTATGATATGATTCGACCTCCTAAGTCATGTTAAGGAAGTGGAACCAGCGGAAACACACCATACAGGAATTCAACATTAGCATTAGGACCATCAAGAACCAACCCAACTTTGCTGCCAACTAGCCCATTGGTCCTATTGTCACTCCACATGGCACCTTGCCAGTGGTGACATGTGTCACCTAGATTTGTCCCCTTAGGCCCCCTCAAATGCCAAAACTTCCTGCCACATGTCCTCCAATAACGCCATGTCATATTGTCGTCAGATACGACTGTAGCTTATCAGGACCAATCATATGCTACCATGTGTCTTGCTAGACGATAGAGAAAAGGGCCCACCCACCTTTGGTTTTGCGATGAAATCCTTTGTTAATCCTTTGTTGGTGTTCCCGACGGTTTTTAACATTATCGACACATTATGCATATCGCAACTTTTTAAAGGTTGTCACCTTAAGAAGTTCTGATTCTCCGATTCGCCCACCTTCGAATGTGCCAATGCTCTAATATTCAGGACCTCTAATATGTGATGTGCCAATATTTCTAACCTTCGATATGTGATCACCGATATGCCTGATGTTATGATTTGCGATTGCCGATATGCCCAATGCTCTGATGTTGCAATCATCGATATGGATGATGCTATGATGGTGTGATCGTCGATATGGTTGATGCTCTGATGTTATGATCATCGATATCTCTTGACCTCCAATATATCGGACCTCCGATATTCCTTCCTAAGGCTTCAATCCTTGAAATTCAACAAACCATATATTTTGATCCAAAAGTCCATTTTTGGACTTCCACATATCGTTGGAAAGCTTGTTCAGATAAATTTCCAATGAAGAGGGTCTCATTTAGGCTTTGAGTCCTTCTGTTGCTTGGAAAATGACTGCAAACTTCTCTTCTCATTTACTCTTTGGACAGCTGGAAACACATTTTTCCGTAAGTGACAACATTGGCTGCCATTGGAGACAATTCCTTGCTAGCAAGGTGTTGAGAACCTGTAGACTAGTAGCCTTCACCATTGGGCATGGAGTCAAAAATATATTGAACCTATAAAACCAGGAAATCTCCATGGAACTTTATTTGCTGGGATTCCTTTCCATAAAACTGAAATGTAGAACTACAAACTCTAAAATCTGGAAATTAAACACTCACATAGTGAGCTTATTTATATACAACTCTGCTTTTGCATAGGGCTCAATTCACCGAAGCGAGGTCAATCTTCCAATGGTACCAGCCCAACATATGAGTACTAGACCTTATTCCATTGTTCTCTTGAAATCCAACAACTAAAACATGCATGCACCATTTTAAATATTGAGGTAAAACATTTAATACATACACCATAATTGAGATCGACTGCTAACCAAAGAAAGATGCCATATAGTCAGCTACTGGGTCATGGAACTGATGAGAAAAATTTATCGTTGTCTTGCTTTCTTAAATAGTTTCCAAGGAGGAATATTTCTGTAACAGACGGCCACTGACATTGCTTGGCTTTTCAACTATGGGATCCTCTCATTCTAGCTGTTGTTGGTAATATTATCCCCGCTTGTTTGTAAGTATATCTCTTTGAAAGTCTGCAATAATCTCATCCTCCTCTGAATCGTCTGAATCATAGATCAAAGAATATTTATCGACTTTAATATCAGCTTCTTGAACTTGTTCTCCATTTGAAGGACGTGGATTGTAAACTAGAGCCTCTTTATTAACCTCCTGGTGGGCCTCCTCTTTTTGTACAACTTCCCATGACTGGGACTATTGTATTCTTTCATTTCTCAACATCCCATTAGAGTCATACAAATCATAAGAATGAGAATCATCAAATTTGGCAGAATAAGATCTCTGAGGGTCTATGTGCAACTTGATAATGTCTCCTTCTTCCCTTTCTTAATCACTTGGTGATGCTTCTTGATGAAAATATATGTTTTCTTGGAGTTGATCCCCACAAACATCTTCAGCGGGACCATTAACCTCATAATTATTTACAACATTAAAATGCACACAACAATCTTGAAACAAAGAACTTGGTGGATATAATCGTTTGCAAAAAATATTATATGCTATGTGAAATCTATTTAAGGAAGATATGCTGTCGTGAGGTATTTTTTTGTACCAAACTATAGCATCTTCATCTAAAGAATACATGAACAATTTCATTTTCACATCTTCAAAAATAATACGTAGTTGTTCCATGCATTCATGAAAATCCTTGAGGTGTTGGTTTAGCCTTCTATCTATGTTTACACTGAATCTAGGAATATAGGTATACCATTCATGAAATGAATGGAACGAGGAAAATTTATTGGCCAAGAATGCAGTAATGGCCATTTTGAAAACCCCTTTAGTTGAGTGATCTCAAGTTCATATGTAGGGGAAGTTTTCTGTTGTTTGGCATCAGAGTGAGTATGAGGCCCCTTAAAAGCCAGGATGACCAAATAAGGATCTAGACAATCGATTCATCAGGATGTTTACAATAAGATTTAAACAATGGAGTCATCAAGGTGAGATATCTTCAACCTACACTTCCCTTGCTCACCCAACAGAGGGAATGTAAAAAATTTCATTTCGAGGGAAAAATATTCTGGTTCATTCCCCAACAATGGCACCAAAAGATGTTGTCACTCCACATGGCACCTCATGAGTGGTGACATGTGTCACCTACATTTGACCCCTTAGGCCCCCTCAAAACACCAAAACTTCCCACCACATGTCATTCTATATTTCCCTTTCATATTGAAGTCAGATGCCATTGTAGCTTATCAGGACCAATCATATGCCACCATGTGTCCTGCTAGAGGAGAGAGGGTCCGTCCACCTTTGGTTTTGCGATGAAATCCTTTGTTAATCCTTTGTCAACGTTCCCAACAATTTTCAACACTATCGACACAGTATACATATCACAATTTTTTAAAGGTTGTTGCCTTAAGAAGTTACGATTCTCCAATTCACTGAACTTCTGATGTGTTGATGCTCCGATATTTAGGACCTTTGATATGTGATGCACCAATAATCCTGACCTTCGATATGTGATTGCCAATATGCCTGATGCTCTAACATTGTGATCATTGATATGCTTGATGCTTTGATGTTGTGATTGATGATATCTCTATACCTTTGATATGTGGTCTTTAAGATATCGGACCTCCAATATTCCTTCCTAAGGCTTCAATCCTTGAACTTCAGCAAATGGTAACTTTTGATCTAGGAGTCCATTTTTGGACTTCCACATATCATTGGAAATCTTGTTTAGATAAATTTCCAATGGAGAGATTCCAATTTAGGCTTTAAGGCTTTATGCTGATTGGAAAATCACTGCAAAATTCTCTTCTCATTTACTCTTTAGAAAACTGGAAACACATTTTGCAGTTAGTGACAACAAGTCCCACTCAGATTTTGAATCACTTGACCCCTGGACGCTCTCATGCTATAGGTCTTCCAGTGTCCAAAAGGCTATGGGAACTCTCATGCTATAGGCATGCCAACATCCAGGGACTATTTTGTCTAGTTATGTGCCAACATCCCCGGGATTTGAGCCATTTTTTCAGGCCCAAAGCCCAGGTTACTACCTAGAATGGAATGACATGTTCAGAACAGTAAAATAATAGGGAAATAATGATGCAAAAGCAATTAGTTGAATATTCCCTTAACCAAATCCCAACTAACCATGACAGGCATTTCCTCAAACATATCACAAATAGATAATTTACAGGTGTAAACAACATATTTAAGCATAGGAGTCTCATACTTATCTGAGAATCGCTAAGTACCATTTTTATCTCATGTCATTTATTGTATTATCATCTATTAGGTCATAGATACATTATCCATTCATTTACAAGTAAAACATGATGAGAGCCATACATAGTTGTTGTCATAAAACATATACATAACCAACATAGTAACAACATAAATACCATAAATACATCAACCATAAAAGCCACATATAAACCAATATATTTACACATGAAAACCAAGGGAACGGATTTCTCATTAATGAATGTAGAAACCAATCGGGGATGGGACTACCACATTCCACCCGACCATAGATTGGTTGAGCTAAATTTCTCTTCTTCCAATCACCCCCGTGCCATATTTCAAGCATGAATGTGGGACTCATAACCAACCGAAAAGAACCAAACAAGAATGGATGCTACTAGAGTTCTCCACCTACACCGTGGGGAATTTGAGTGCCTCCTAGTCTCTCAGGATTTATCGTAATCCATAGTCTGATCTAGGGATCACTAGGCCCTACACCGAGACCGACTCTCCAGGCTTTATTGTACATCCCATCTCGAGACTACTAGGTCCAATGGAGATCAATCCACCTCTTGTCTTTACTGTATATCCCAGCATTCACCGACAAGGATTCCTAGGCCCACCGAGGCCCAAAATCATGTCTTTACCGCGACCCACAGTCTGGTTCAGGAGTTACTGGGCCAGTGGCTTTATCATGATCCATAGTCTGGTTCAGGGACCACTAGGCCATGTGTTTGTCATTTTGGAGATCCAACCCACTCAGCTCTGAATCCATCCGAAAATCTAGCTCAACCAAAGTATGAGAACCCATCTCATCAAGGCTATTAGGAAATGGCAAGGCTAGGATAAAAAAAATTGTCACACTTGGAAAAAATCATGTCGTGATAGAAAATAACCACATGCAACACCATGCATGCAAAATCTGGCAAGGAAATCACACATGCAAATCAATACCTGCAAAAAATCCTATTGTAGGTGCTTGATCCTGCTTTTCCTTGCTTGATCTTTGCTTCCTCTTGCCTTCTTTGCCTTTTTTGATCCAATTCCAAAGTGCTCGAAGAAAACTTGGTGTCCAAGAGTGAGTGAGAGAGAGAGAGAGAGAGAATAATGAGAGAGTTCCAAAAATGAACTAACAAAAGGTTACCAACTAACCTTGAGAAGCCTTTTTATTAATGAGGCCTCTATTTTCTTCATTTTCCATTAAATCCCTTATTTTCCTCCTCACATGCAACCTGTGACCTTTCACCTCCATTTTCTTCTAATTTCATTATTTTCATAAACAAATGTGCCAAAAAATTCCATTTTGCCTTTCCAAAGCCTTTTCCTTTACCTTTTCCGATTTGATTTAGCCATAATAACCGAAATTAACACCCACTAGGATGTTTCTCCCACGATTCAGCTTGGAATACATGTCCCATTAATCGCGGTCTTATATATTTTACAAGGAGTTTTAACCAGGATTATTACAGTATTTAGCTTATAAATGAATTTTTTATATATGATGAGATGACAATAATAAATACATTATAAATGGAAAATTAGTTTTATAATTCTTTGAATAGTATTCCAAATATATCCTATGATGTCTCCATAATAACTCCATAATATTCTTAACAATTTTTATCCTTATATTCACTCAAATCTCTCTCTCTAATTGTATGCAGACTTTCTAGAATAAGTTTACATTATTATTACATTTTTCATCATATTACAAAATATGGTTTATTCCTTCTTTAATGAAAATTTCCATTAGGTAGTGATTTATCCATCTTTGAATTTGTTGTCCTTTCTCGTCAACTTTGGTTTTCATCAATCTTTGGTCTTCTTCATTCTTTTCTCGATATTCCTTCATCTTGTACCAGCAACATAAACATTGGCTGAAGTCCATATGAAAGAATTATCAGGTGGTCAGCCATTGTATCTTTTGATTCTTTAGGAAACCCCGTCTTGTACATGGTTTATCAACCATTTTCCCATCACAAATGTACAATACATGTACCTGTTACTCCCCATGCATACAATCATTGTATTCATCATCATCATCATCATTTTCTTATTTTTATGAATTACCCATAACCCTGTTATCAATTCTCTTACATCATCTCTAATCTTGTATATAAAATATGAGTGAAATAAATAATTAGTATTTTAAAACCAATTTTATGGTGTAGCTAAAATTCCTCATCAAAACTAGTGCAAACGTGGAAGGAATATATGGACACTAAAATGTTATTCCCCTACAGACAACGGTTTCCTAGGCTGAACCTCCTAATACTTTTGTAATATCACATGGGTGGACCTTGATTACAATCCCATCATACAAAAAACCATAAAATAATAATGTGACATTAAAAGAAAATACATTAAGATAAATTCTTAATTAAAATTAAATGACAAGAAGAAACTAGTGTTATTAAGACATGGTAATCCTAAAATAAAGTACAAACAAGAGAATATTATTAAGTGGATAGTGTTGATAATGAATGGGAAAAAATAGAATACAATAAAAATATATGAATTAAAAATTAGAATGTAATATTTAAAAGAATTATATGAATTATTTCGTTGGAAAATAATGCTATATATTAATAAAGTATATAAACAAATTTATAAACAAATTTATGTAATATAATTGGATGTAAGATGACTACCCATGAGCTTAGTGTTAGGTGTCAGACCAAATCAAAGTAAAATAAATATAAACTATTTTTACTTTTTCATTCTTTCAAAATAGATATTACGAAAGGAGCCAAGTGAGTTTTCCACACCTATGGTATTGGTAACCCATGTTATTCTGACCATGGTATTGTAATAAAGTTTATTTTTAAAGAGTGTAATAAAGTTATAATTATTGTGATAAAAACTTAATCCCTTTCCTTGTGGTCTTTTGTGAATGGTTTTTCCACTTAAATTCTATCTCCAATTTATGAGTTAATTTGTTTTCGATTTATTTTTCTATGCTTATTTTATTAACAAATCGTATAAGAGTTGTAGATTCCTATTGTTAATGGTGTATGGAGACTAATACAATAAGAAAATGGAGGATATATTGATTTTGAAAGATCAATATTTTCCAATTGAAGGAGTGGCAATGAAACCCACGACAATGACAGATTAAGCTTGAAATTCGTTGGATAGGAAATCCATTGCTACAATTTGGAAGTACCTAAAAAAGAATGTCTACATTAATATAGTGGGTGAAAAGACAACATGATCACTATGGGAGAAGTTTCATGATTTGTATGAGAAAAATATGACATAAAATAATTTTTTCTTGATGAAGAAGCTATATAACCTCAAGATGAAGGATAGTGTTTCAATTGCAGAGCATTTGAACAAATTTAATATAATTACCAACCAACTTGACTCTGTCAAAATTGTTTTGGATGATGAAATAAAATTCATCCTACTTATGTGTTGCATGCCATATAGATGAAAGATTTTGATAGTACCTATGATCACTTCAACACTTGAAAGGACCCTGAAGTTTGATGATGTTCAAAACCATTTAATGAGTGAGGATTTGCGATGCAAATAATTGTGGAAAACCAAAGAGGAGAAGCCCTAGACTTAGTTGATCATGGGAGAAAAATTGATTGTGGAAAACAAGGGCATTCAAAATCAATACACATATAGAAATCAAGAATAAGAAGACTTACTTATTTTCATTGTGGGAAATTATTGGTTTTGGAAGAAGGAAAAAAAATAAATCAATGCAAATAAAAAATAAAGCAACACAGATGAAGGTCAACCAATTGTTGTAGCTTCTGAAAGTGGTGTCTTATTTACTTATATTTCAATAGAAGAAACCTATTTATATACTTTCAATAGTAGCATTGATTGGGTAATTGAATCTGGGGCATCTCACCATGTGATCCCATGTGAAAATAGTTTTATTACATATGAAGTGAGTGATCATGGTAGAGTACATTTAGGAAATAATCATTTCTGGTAATGTTGTTGAAATGGGAGATGTATGAATCAAAACAAAGGATGGAAATGGTATCTTAATGAAATAGGTTACGCATGTCGCAAAGATGAGTATGAGTTTTTGTTATGAAACCAGCTCACAAAAAGATAGAAAAGAGAGATAAACGCCTTAGAATTCAGCCTCTTCAAGGGGGCAACATCCTTTACATTACACAAATGAACAATTCTTGGATGATACAAATGACAAGATCTCTTTTATATATATAGGAGTCTAAGGGGTCATAATATAATCAGAGCGACATAACAATAATAATGCAAGGGCGCAATAATACCAATAGTAGGCTTCTATGGGGCACAATAATAAAAATATGGGGACTACATGGGCACAACAATATTATAAGGGGGGTTTACTAATAATAATAAGGGGTTACACTAGTAGCATTGGGACCTAACATTCCCCTCTCCATCAAAAAGTGTTGTCCTCAACGCTTGAGTAGTTCTTGATGCTTCTGTATAAAATTATTTTCCTCCCATGTGGAATATTTAGTGGGTAAGTTTTTCCACTTGAGGAGATACTTTGAAATTGATTGATTTCATAGCTGTTGGTTTCTTGTTTCTGTGAATGCTTCAGGTTCCAATATGATTTTTCCTTTGTTGTCAAGTTCTAGCAATATTGTTGGAACTAAGATCTTCTATGGGGTGCAATAATAATAATATGGGGACTAAATGGCACAAAAATATAATTAGGGGGTTGTACTAATAATAATAAGGGGTTACACTAGTAGTATAGGGACCTAACAGTTTGATCTCTATGGGATGATTGGATGATGAAGGCCGCTCCACAACTTTTGGGAAAGGAGGCTAGAAAATTAGTAAAGGGTCATTGGTCATGGATAAATGATTCAATACAGGAATCTTGTATATAATGAGGCCAACAACAGAGATATCAGATGCAAATGTTGCAAAAGTAGGAAACTTAATGGAGTTATGGCATACGTTCTTGGGCCATATTAATGGAAAGGGCCTAAAATTTCTTGGTAAAAATCTACTTCCATGTCTAAAAACCTATTAACTTGATCTTTGTGAGCATTGTATTTATGGTAGGAAACTAAGAGTTTCTTTAATGAGAGGTGGATATGAAAGAAAAACAAATTTGTTAGAATTAATACACACAAATGCATTTGGGCCATTAAATGTTAAGTTTTTAGGAGGAGCCTCATATTGTTGTTGTTGTTGTTATTGAAAGAGAGACTAACAAATTTCTCAAGTGCTTGAAGACATATAATGGTGGAGGTTATTTCTCTAATTTATTCAAGAATTATTGTAATACGTTTGGCATTAAACATGAGAAGATTTTCCCTGGTACTCCCCACCAAAATTGTAATGCAGAAAGGATGAATCACACTATCATGGAGAAAGTGAGAAGTATGTTGTCAAATTCTGGATTAGAAAATTATTTCAAAATAGAATCAATAATAAATCTTGTTAGCTCATTAATCACTCACCTTTGATATCCCTAGGATAGTATTCCTAAAGAAGTTTGGACTGGTAAGAAGGTAAATTATTCTCACCTGAAAATTTTTGGATGTGAAGAATCTATGCATAAGTTCCCAAATAACATAGAATGAAATTAGATGATAGATAAAGGAAATGTATTATTCTAGGATATGTGGATGGTGAATTTGGTTATCATATATAAGATCTAGTTAATCACAAAAGTGTTAGAAGCGATGCAATATTTTATGAAATAGAAAGGCCTGCAAGTGATATGGAGGTCAAGAAAATCGTTGATAGGTTTGCAAAACAACAAGAAAATATCTCACCATTATGAGAATCTGGGAAGGCAATTCAAGAACAAGAGGGACAACAACAAGAAGCAAACTTTCCGCAACCATTACAAGATGTTTAAATGGAAAACATACCACCATAGTTGGTTCATAGGTCCACTAGGCCTCATAATACCTCACAAAGGTATCCACCCTCAAATTACATTTCTCCAATTGATAAACTTATAATATTTTGAAGCCATCATCTAACACTTGATGAATCCAAGCACCTTACCAATGGTACAAGAAATTTGATTCATTTATGTTAGAGCATGGCTTCAAACGAATAGTGGTTGATCAATGTGCCTACAGCAAGAGGCATGACGAAGAAAAAGTATATTATATTACTGTTTTATGTGGATCATACGCTAATTGTTGGACATGATAAGAACATGATCAACATGATAAGAACGTGATCAATAGGTTGAAGAAATATTTGGGCATTCAATTTGAAATGAAATATTTAGGTCCAACATAAACAAATATTGGGTAGTAAATGAGGATTATATGTGATAGAAAGAACAAAAAGTTGTGGTTGTCACAAGGAAAAGATAATGAAAAGGTGTTAGACATATTCAATATGAAGGATGTCGAACCATTTGGTACATCCCTACCATCATACTTCAAATTTAGTGTTGACTTGTGCCCTTATGATGACAAGAAGGAGGAAATGAGTAAAATCCCTTATGCTTCAATGATTGGTAACTTGATGTGTGCAATGGTATGTACTTGTCCATGTATTTCATGCACATTCAGTGAAATTAGTGAGAAAGTTCCTTGCAAATCCAGACAAACAACATTGGCAAGAGGTAGAGTGGATTTTGAGGTATCTCAAGGATACTAGTAATTATTGTTTATGTTTTGGTAGTAATAATGTTGTTCATGAAGGTTATACATATGAAAATATGGTTGGATATGTGGCTACTAGAATATCCACCATTGGTTATTTATATATTTTTGGCAAGTGCAATAGTTTCTTGGATGTCTAGACTGTAGAAAGTAGTATCCCTCTACACAACAGAGGAAGAATACATTGCTTCCACATAAGCTTGCAAGGCGTAGTTATTCTTAGGAGATTTGGGAATAGAATAAGAAAAATATGTGTTGCATTCTGATAGTCAAAGCATCATTAATTTAGCAAAGAACCAAGCTTATCATTCTAAGATAAAGTACATTGATTTTTGATAACATTTGATTCGTCAATTGTTAGATGATGGGATTCTATAGTTGGAGAAAATATAAACTAAAGACAATCCAACTAATATGTTAACAAAGGTTTTTCCAAGGGATAAGGAGGAGCTCTATAGAGCCTTGGTTGGAGTAATGCAAATGTGATGAAAGGAATATTGGAAAAGGATTAGTAGCGAGGAGAGAGAAACAATGTCAAAATATTCGCTCAAGCTTCTATTTGGTCTCTAGTGGGAGATTGTTGGGTGTGAGACCAAATCAAAGTAAAATAATGTTTAAATTATTTTTACTTCTTCATGCTTAAATATATTATAAGAGTCAAGTGAGTGATCCACACCCATGGTATTGGTAACCCATTGTATTTTCCCATGGTATTGTAATAAAGTTTATTTTTACAGTGGTGTGAGTGAGAAGTGAACAAATGTAATAGACTTATTTTTTGTTGTAATAAAAAACTCTAATCTCTTTCCCCATAGCTTTTCTTGAATGGATTTCCCACATAAATTGCATCTCTAGTTTATGAGTTAATTTGTTTCATTTTATTTTTCTATGTTGTCTTTTTTATTAACACTTAGTCATACATGGTGCATGGCTAAGAAGCATGAAACTGATAAGACAACACTTTACAAGATGAATCTATTTTGGAAGTCACTCCACTCACCAGTGTAGAATTCTCCATTGTTTCTCATAGAATGGAATGGTAAGCAAGCTTTCCTCTAACTGAAAACACACATTTCCATCATTTTTGATAATATTCCTCGTAGGATTGATTTTGAACATATCAATATTATCTAGTTTACAATGCACAATCCCTATTCTTCCTTCTTAATATATTTCATGCATTCCCCCATGCTCTTTACTATCCTTCAATCATCTTCAATCATTCTCATTCATCAAGGAATTTCACATGGATATAATCATCAATGAAAACAATGATATATTTATCTAGCACCCTCATGTCCAACAATTAACATGACCATGGCCAGTGACAAATGACATGTAAATATTAACATGACGAATAGTTATAGTTAGGCTTATGATTAGAATGGATGAAGGTGAGGAGAAGAAAGGGCACCAATTAATGTTTAAGAATGGGAAGCCAGTGGAAGTAGACTACAGTTGTGGTCTTAGAGGGCTCAATAACAATACACCACAATAGGGTGGACGTTTCATTTATATACAAAGCTTTTGGGTGTTTTCAGATTTTAGCGAGATAAGGGATAGAGACAAGGAGGTATGCCACATTTTACAATTTTCAAGTAGAGGTTAATTTCAAATATACGTTGTTTAAGATTCATTAGTTTTTAGCTTACTTTGACTATTGGATCACTTGGCATGGCTTTTACATTTAAAACTGTGTACTTTGAACGATTTAGAATTGCTATGAATAAAATAAAAACAACCTAAATTCCGACAATGTTATTTGAAATCATCCCTACATTGTTTAGTTTAGAGTGTTTTATTATTATTATATAAAATTGTTCAAGATTTTCAATGACATGCAATAGAGGCACACAAACTTAATATTGGTATTTAAAATCAAGAAAATACATTTTGAAGAAATAATATGGAACTTCACTTTCTAAAATAGTAACTCTTAAGAATCATGAGCATACCGACCTATATTTTCCTTTATATCCAACCCATTTATATTTTGTGCAAAACTATAATCATTTTATCATTTTCATGGAATAGTTATTATGGATTGAAATATACAAATTTAGGATTGGTATTAAAAATCAAGAAAACACATTTTGAACAAGTAATATGGAACTTCACTTTCTAAAATAGTAACTCTTAGGAAATCACGGGCATACCAACATATATTTTCCTTTATATCCAACCCATTTATAATTTGTGCAAAACTATAATCATTTTATCATTTTCATGGAATAGTTATTATGTATTAAAATATTCTACTATTTTTTATTATGCTAAGAGATTTTGTGTTACAGGAAAGCTTTGCATAGAAGTTTCTTCTCCCTTTAAAATTAGCATTGGTTGTATTAAGAATAAATTATTATTTTGAATAAATTTGACTATTCTTGATTTCCATAGAATCATGATATATTAATAAAAAAAATGTATCCTTGAGAAAAAATTGAATACTTTCGTAACCCCTATGTTTTCAAAGTTATTTTATTATGTTTCCACTACAAACATTTATGTTTGATGCTATCGAGATTATTAATCTACGCAAGGGTTTAGAAAAGGATACAACAAGAGTTGATGACAAGAACTTGATTTAGTGATTTACAATATTTTGAAGGGGGTAAATAGGTGCACAATTCATATTAATTATCTTATCGAGATTTAAAGATCTAGAACCTAATTCACATGTTAAACACATGTTATTGTGATAAATATACAATTTGCTTCTAATTTATAATGTTCTATAATGTTCTAGGTGTGCCTTGTAGTTACAAAATGATTTTGTTTATTAAAACAAACACAGTTTATGTAGTATGGAAGCACCTAGTTGGAGCAAAACATGGAAGTGTTGATTTGGAGAAGAATGAGTTCTAAGCATGCATTGGAGCAAAGTGAGTTCATTGAAGAAGAGTGAGTTTTTTGCACAAGAGTAGAGTGGGTTCGCTGAAGAAGAATAAGTTTGAGGTGAGAATGTGGAAGAACTAATGGGGCCAGCCCACGTGGTCCCGCCGTCGTTATCCCCACTTGATGTTGTACTGTCAATTGATGTTATTAATCACAAGATTTAGGATATTTGCAACTTGATTTTCAATCTATGTTTAATTAAAAGGCTCTACGGTAATGGTACGTTGGTTTATGATGTGCAGACATCTGTCCCTTCTTGGAATTCTAAAACCCCGCCTTGGTATAGGGTTTCGCCACCCTTGCATTCATTTGGTTTTGTGTTTTCTCCCGGTCCTTCAGTCTGCGAGCTCTCGACAACCCTTGCGATTTCACTGTGATTTTTTTCCTGTGATGCTTTCGTATTTGTTCGAGGCTCATCCACCTGGTTCTCTGAGCTACGAGCTCCTGGTAGTCTGCACAATTTCAATGTGGGTTCCTTTAGCCGGTTCAGGGTTTTGTTGCTCCGAGTTCTTCGAGCTGCATGATCTCGGCGGTCTTCATGGCTCCATTGGTTCAGAATTTGTTTTGGGAGTGTTTCGTTCGTCTGTTGAACTGTCGAAACCCTGGTAAGGTTTGTTTCTCTGCTTGTATCTGGAATGTTACTGTGTTTTCTGGTGTCAGCTTTACGGGTCTCTGCCCCTGTGCATCCTTTACTCGATTTGTCACCTAGGTTTTCACTATTGTTGCCTCTGTGTGTTGGTTGATGATTATGTGATTCTTGGTCTCATTCTTCAGTGTTGGTTCAATTCATGCACGACCTCGGTGAACTAATGATGGCGTTCTCCGTCGATTCCTCCGCCAACTTACCTGGTAAGCTTTCCTTCTCTGCTAGATCTTTGTATTTGTTTTTCTTTCTGGTTGTAACGTCTTCGGCTCCTTGTGAGCAGGAAGACAATCTGAGGATACAGTGGTCACGGCTTGTCTGTCAGGTAAACGAAACCCCTGTATAGTATTTGCTCATTTAAAAAATTATTTTGATTCCTTGCATTTTGTTTCCACTACAATTGACTCTCATTTGTTGGTTTCCCTTGCAGGTGGAGTGACCGAGGGTTTCGATGCTTGGACACTCAACTATTCCGAATAAAATCCGGGTAGCGTCATTTTGTTTACTTGTGGTTTGCTTGCCCTGAGTCTTTCGGCGTGTGGATTGGTATGGTTGTTGGCCTCGAGCCACTGTCTGTGCTTAGTTCTGTTGTCGTGTAATGTCACTGTCGAGTCGTAGGAATGGGTTTGGGGATTTATGGGGTTTGGTTTATGTAGGTAATTGTTACAGTTCCCAAGTCTGTGAACTCGGTCGTTCTTAAGCTTTTGCACAAAATGTAAATGGACAATAACTTTGATGACTGTATATGAACTATCTGGAATTGAATTTGGTTATGTTTTTAAATTCGCATACCTGGATTTTCTGTGGTTGTTCTCTTCACTGTAATGGCAAACTCTGATTTCGTATATAGGAAATTGTAGAAACGATTTCTTGTTGTGTATTTGGTTATTCTGTTGGAGTTGCCTGTAGATGGGCGCCGTTACTCCTCCTCCGAATTGAACGACCTTTGCATTCAAATATCTCCCATTTTCGATTTAAGTTCTGTGACCATGCATTGATAATATTAAAACAGTAATTCAATACAAAAAATATTTCAGAAATGATTAGGACGCTGTAAGGATATATGTGCACAGAAAATTGTATTTTTTCTTTCTATATTTCTCTCTCAGTCTGAACCCCTGTATTGTGCTTTTTTGCACTATTTAATAGCACTGTTTACAAACTATCCTAACTGTTGTTAGTTTGTTCAATTGGTTACATCGGTTATTCCTCATACGGAACTTTGTTTGGTTGTCTAGTATATTTTCTTTTCATTCTTTATGCTTTTTGCAACAATAACTTAACTGTTTGAAAACAATGACTAACTAATTATTATTTCTCCTAATTACAACTTATTACAGTAATCTTTAAGTAACTTAATAAGAGAAAAGAAAAAAAACAAGTATGTTTTCCACTCAATGAATTAATCTCTCTGTCCTCTTCAGAAACCATATCCCCTCACTTTTGTCTTTGCCCTGTCAGCTAGATGCTCCTGCATCAGGCTCCCGGGGTAAAATAAATTCATGGCTCCATTCCATGAGCTCCTCCACCGAATATCCAGCCTTCCGTATCTATGCCGCGTTGAGCCATGAGCTGTCCTCCATTGGACGGTCTCTCCACTTGACGAGATATCGCAAATATTCCTTCCTACGTGTCTTCTTGGCTACCTGGGTACTGAGAATTCCTTCAATCTCATGGGATTGAGCCGAAGGCATATGCCTCATCCAAGAACTATCTCCAACTTGGGTGTCCCGTTCTGGCCGTACCACACTGTCTTCCTCTACTTGGACAGTATATGGGAACAGCTCTGCCACATTGAAAATAGGTGATATGCCTATATCAGGTGGCAGCTGAATTTTGTAGGCGTTGGCTGAGAATTTACGCAAGATCTTGTAGGGACCAATTTTTTTAAATTTTAATTTATTATACGTTCCTTTAGGAAATCGCTCCTCACGCAAGTGCGCGAGGACCTCATCTCCGACATTAAATTGTACTTCTCTTCACCTTGAATCTGCTTGTTGTTTGTATTTCTGTACGCAGTCCTGCAATTTTAATTTTACCTATTCATGTAGTTCGCTCATTGCTTCGGCAAAATCTTCTCCATCCGTGCTTCTCCGTTCTAATTTTCCCAAATCTCGCAATTCATGTTTTCCCCGAGGATGCATGCCGTGCAAGATTTGGAATGGGCTATGTCCGGTGCTACGATTGGGCGAATCGTTATAAGTGAATTTTGCCTGAGCGAGAGCACAATCCCGTAACCGTGAATTTTCCCTAGTCAAACTCCGTAATAAATTTCCCAAACTCCTGTTCAGCACTTCCGTTTGTCCATTAGTCTACGGATGATACGCAGAGCTGAAATTCAGTTGCGTGCCCAATTTTTTCCACATGGTGCGCCAAAAGTGTCTTGTGAATTTTACATCCCTGTCAAAAACAATAAAATTGGGTAGGCCATGTAATCTAACAACTTCCGTGAAAAACATGTGAGCTACATACGTGGCATCACTAGTTTTCCGACAAGGAATAAAATGAGCCATTTTTGAAAATCTATCTACCACCACCATCACTGAGTCATACCCCCGCTGCGTTCTAGGCAGTCCCAAGACAAAGTCAATGCTGACTGAGTCCCATGGCCTGCTCGGAACAGGTAGTGGTGTGTAAAGTTTGGTATTCTGACTATGTCCTTTCGCCAGTTGGCAGACTTTACACCTGTTCGAATATCGTTGTATATCCCTGCGCATTCTGGGCCAGTAATAAAAGTGTCCGAGATGCTCCAAAGTTTTGTCTATGCCAAAATGACTGGCTAGACCACCACTATGTTTCTTCCATACGATATTTTCTCTCATCGAACAGTCCGGGATACATAACTGTCCACCTCTGAAAAATAGTCCTTCCTGCAAATTGTAGTCCAACCATGGACTTGTATTCCTCAACACGGGACTTTGGCAGGTTTCAAAGGCTTCTTTGAAGTCTGTGTCGGTCTGGTACAAATCCTTTAGATGTTTGAATCCCATCACCTGTATTCTGCTTTCCTGTAAGAGCAAAGCTCTTCTACTCAAGGCATCTGCCACTTTATTGGCTTGCCCACTAATGTGCTTTAGCATGAAGGTGAAACTATGCAGGTATTCTACCCATTTGGCGTGCTTATGGTTTAATTTGTGCTGCTGCATTACATATTGTAATGCTGAATTATCAGAAAATAATACAAACTCATTGCCCAGCAGGTAGCGTCTCCAATGCTTTAAAGCTTGGATCATGACATAAAATTCCTTGTCATACGAGGAGTATTTCTGCCTACTTTCATTTAATTTATCACTAAAGAATGCCACTGGTCTGTCTTCCTGACTGATCACAATGCCAATAGTTGTTCCACTTGCGTCACGTCGAACCTGAAAAAGTTTGTTGAAGTCGGGTAGTCTCAAGATTAGCTTCTCTGTAATCTTCCGCTTCAAAAGCTGAAAGTTTTCCTCTGCTGCACTGGTCCAACAAAAAGGCTGACTAGCCTTTTTGATGGTGTCTAGCATTGGTGCACAGATTTCACTGAAATTTCTAATAAACTTCCAATAAAAACTTTCCAATCCGTGAAAGCTATGTACCTCAAACAAGCTCTTGGGTGATGGCCAGTTGATGATTGCTGCGATCTTTTCTGGATCCATCTTCAATTCATTTTCTGCAACTACAAACCCCAAATAAACCAGTTCCTTCTACAGGAAAGTACATTTTTTTAAGTTTATCAGTAGTTTGTTCTGCTATAACTTCTCTAGCACTCTTCGAACATGCTGAAGGTGATCTTCCTTCGTTCTGCTGAAAATTAAAATATCGTCAAGATAAACTATCACAAACTTGCCAATAAATTCTTTTAACATTTCATTCATCAACCTCATAAAAGTACTAGGAGCGTTGCTCAAACCGAACGACATGACTAGCCACTCGTACAACCCTTCATTGGTTTTGAAGGCTGTTTTCCACTCATCTCCCTCTCTGATCCTGATCTGATGATATCCACTCTTCAGATCAATCTTCGTGAAGTAGGCTGCTCCTCTGAGACAATCCATCATGTCATCCATTCTGGGTAGGGGAAATCTGTACCGAATAGTGATTTTATTGATAGCTCGTGAATCCGTACACATACGCCATTCTCCTCCCTTCTTAGGTGTGAGTACTGTTGGTACCGCACAAGGGCTCAAAATTTCTCTGATCAGTCCCTTATCCAACAACTCTTGCACCTGTTTACGAATCTCTTCATTATCTTTCGAGCTCATTCTATATGCTGCCTTGTTCGGTAGACTTGCTCTAAGTATGAAATCGATATGATGACTAATGCTCCTCCTGGGAGGAAACTTATCTAGTAAATCGTCAACCATAATGTCCTTAAATTCTTCTAACAACTCTTGAATCTCTGTAGGCAATTCTGACTTTTCTGTGTTCAGTGACACTGCTTTTGTCCTCCTTGCAACCACATAATTCACCTCATTTTCTTCAATCTGCTTAACAAACTATTTTCCTCCTATTAACAATGCTTTTGTTCCACTTGATTCTGCTGCATCCTCCTCTTTGATGGGTACAAGCATATGTTTGACTCCATCTTTCACAAATTTGTAACAATTCGCCTTCCATCATGTGTCACCTTTCGGTCATACTGCCACGGTCTCCCTAGCAGTATATGGCATACGTCCATTGGCATAATATAGCAGACAACTTTGTCTTGGTATTTGCCAATGTGAAATTCAACCTCGCATTGTTCATCAACTAATAATTGTTGGCCTTTCTATATCCACGACACCTTGTAAGGTGTGGGATGCTTAAGCTGCTTTAATCCCAGTTTTTCCACCATCTCGGTGGCAACTAAGTTATTTGTACTCCCACTGTCTATGATTAATTTACAACACTTTCCATGTGATTTGCAAACTGTTCGGAACAGTGCCTTCTGCTGGGTCTACTCAGCCGTCTCCTTTGCTGGCTTCAACAACACTTTGTTTAAAACTAAAGCCTCTCCTATTTCTGCCACATTTTCTACCTCTCGGGGCTGTGCTTCGGCTTCCTCAGGCTGCGCAACAAATGATCCCCTCTGGCCAGCATGCTCGGCTTCCGGGCATTCAAAGGATCTGTGCCCCCACTTATGGCACCTATAGCACGGGACATTAGTCCCTCTTCCACAACCATTTCCTCTTCCCCGCTGATATGGCCGACCTCCTCTAGTGCTATCCCCCTTCTCTGCTGTCCCTAAAGCTCTGGAGCTACTGCCTTCCTCGTTGTTAGTAGCAGTTCTCCCTCTGCCGTAGGACTATCGTCGTCCTCTGTCATTTCCTCGTCCTCTCCTATTATTCTGTTTCCTGTTAATTTTTTCTTCAGCCTTTACAACACTCTGAAAGGCTTCTTCTATATTTCGTGGAGAGAGAATACTGATCTCATCCAGTATTTCCAGCCTCAAACCATTCACATATCTCGTTGTTTTCTCTGGAGTATCATTAGTATAACTAGCCCACAAATTTACACGATAAAACTCCTCTGTGTATTCCTTTACGGTTATACCTTTCAGCCTTAGATTCTACACTCGTTGATAAAGTTCAACTTGATAGTCTTTAGGCAAAAATCTGCCCTTCAGTTTTTCCACCATTCTTGGCCACTTCTTTATCGGTAACTTGTTCATCCTCTTCGTGTCCGCTTGGACACCCCACCATAAAGCAGCGTGTCCTTTTAACTTGGTTGCAGCAAATCTAACTCTTTTGTCCTCACTGATCTCTTCATTTTCAAAATACTTATCTAACTCACTTACCCAATCCAGCAGAACATCTGCAGATATACTACCATCATAGTTAGGGATCTCAGGTTTGGGTTTGCTGCTGGCTAACAGTACCATTCTCAACAGTCTTATCTCCGGGGCTTATTCCTCTGATCCGTCTGTAGTAGTTGTTGTTTCTTCCTCACTATCATCCCCAAGTTCTGGGTCTCTTCTCCTTCCTGCCTCCACTGCTTCCAAGCGAGCAGTAAGGACTCTCAACTCTTCTCTCAAGCCCTCGTCTGCTACTCTGCGTACACCTCTTCCACGTCCCCGTCTTT
>APFE030480875.1:0-22435 GCA_000404065.3 Pinus taeda | reverse complement strand
AATTTTAATTCTCAATTTTAGTTGAGGGACTAACTAAAATTGGAATGTATCCCAAATGCTATTTATAGAAATGCTATTTTTATCACTTATATATTTAGCATTTCTTGTTGTTATTTTCAACACATTGGTACAAAATTAAGTACAGAACAAAAACAACAGGTAATAAATATGGTTCAAAAATAGTCCAATTCATTTTCTTGGGATTATTTCGACATGAAAGGTATTCATCCTGACACTTGTACACATCACATTTACACGAATAAAGAAGCTAGGCTTGTGGCAACCACAAAGATGAATGAATCCAGTTGTAAAAGAAATTGTTAAAGATGAATTGCAGAAACTTTTAAGTGAAAATTTTATATATCCTATCTTTGATATTAAATGGGTATCTCCCTTGGTCGTAGCTCCCAAGAAAATTGGGAAACGGAGAATTTGTGTTGACTATAGAGAGATAAAAAAAGCTACCTTGCGGGACGATTTTCCTTTACCTTTTATTAATTAGGTGCTTGATACATTGTTAGGGAAAAAGAACTTCTCTTTTTTGGATGGGTACAATGGCTATAATTAGATTCAAATAGCCCTGGAAGACCAAGAGAATACTACTTTTACCTGTCCATGGGGCACCTATGATTAACATTTTCTTCCTTTTGTTTTGTGCAATGCTCCAACTACCTTTCAAAGAGTTGTTTTAGCTATTTTGGTTGATTTGATACATGACTATGTGGAGGTCTATATGGACGACTTCACAATGTACGGTGATGAATTTCAACAATATTTGAAGAACTTGGAAAAGGTATTGATTCGTTGTCAAGAAGCTCAATTGGCACTTAGTAATATTAAATGTAAAATGATACAGACTAAGGAAATTGTTTTCAGACATCATGTATCACAAGAAGGGATAAAAGTTAATCCTGCAAAAATTGAGGTAATATCACATATTCCAACTCCAATGTTGCAAAAAGAGGTAAGAATGTTTTGGGACATGCAGGGTACTATAGGAGATTTATTGAAAATTTTACTAAAATTGCAGTGCCCATGTTTAAATTGCTTACTAAAGATTTTTATGGGATACTGACTATCATAATGTTTTTGAGGACCTAAAAGACAAATTGTCTATTTCTCCATTGTTGAGATGACCTAATTGGTCTCTCCCTTTTCACATTTGTACCGATGCATCGGGCACCACACTTGGAGCTATTTTTGGACAATGGGAGAATCACTTTCCTTATGCTATCTACTTTGTTAGAAAAAATATCTCACTTGTAGAGCTGAATTACACAATTATTGGAAAGGAATTATTAATGCTAGTCCATGCTATCAACAAATTTAGGCATTATACTACTAGTTACAAAAATTTTGACCATACTTATCACTCTGTTATTAGGTTCCTTATGAATAATCCCATTACTAATAGAAGAACTACAAGATGGTTACTTTTGTTACAGGAATTTAATATCACTGTGATTGACAGGCCTGGATGGGATAATTTGGCTGCAGATTTCTTATCTCGAATGAACATTGCTCAAGACAAAACTTTAGTACTAGTTCTGGATGATTTTCCATATGATAATTTATTTGTTGTCTCAACACATACTCCTTGGTTTGTTGATGTGGCTAACTATCTGATCTCAAGCATGTTGCCACAAATATTTCCACCAGGGAGAAACATAATATTGTGCAGCGAAGTGTTAATTATTCTTGGATAAAGGGGGACTTGTACTGCACAGGACCTGATTTAATCATGAGAAAATGTGTGCGAGAAAATAAGATGTATGATGTCATGAGAGCTTGCCACAGTGAACCCTGTGGTGGCCATTTTGCAGACAAAAGAAAAACCTACAAGGTCCTACATGTGGGTTATTACTGGCCCACTCTTTTCAAATATGCCAAAGGGTTTGTTTCGAGTTGTGATGTCTGCCAAAGAATGGGGAGGCCAGTCCCAACTAATGAAATGCCTCTCCAAACTCATATATCAATAGGACCATTCAAAAAATGGTGGGTTTATTTCTCCAATGAAGTTCAATCCCCACTGTCTAAAAGGCTCCTCTATGTGCACAGGAATCAAGGGGAGAGGAGAATTTTTTTTCTTTCAGCAAACAATTGGAATTTATGGCACGACCTGACTGGAGAATAAATGTTTCCAAATAGCATGGGCCAGTAGAATCCTGCCTTGAGGATTTTATGTGTTGTTTTCTTCCAACTATAGTGTCATCCACACAATCCCCCATGGAAATCCTCAATCACTTCATGTATTTCTCCCTCAACCAAACATAGCAGTAATACCCCCATCGGGTCCTTCCAGTAGAGAATTCCATTAGATATAATGTATTTATGTGCCTGCATCTCAGGCTTTGGTATTTAGATCTATACAGTCCTAATGGGCATCTTAGGAATAAGAGGTAATGAAAAATGTTCTTATACCTGGGCGATCCCTCATATTTGGCATAGATATTCTGCTCAGTTGTTTTAATTCCGATGTGGTTATCCTCTGGTCTGTCTTCCTCTATGATGAGGTTTATCCCTAGAGCTTGGCAGTTGGATTGAGATAAAATCTTGGCCAACCTATGGCCTTTAATGAGCTTGGTAGGCTTTATTTCTAGCTCATATTCTTGTATTTTAGCTATCCATCTACCATTTTTCCTTCGTTGTCGCCTTGCACCAGGATGTCCTTGATTGTAGTCATTGGGATGAATGTTGTGATTTTTTATTATAGCACATACATACGAAATGAATTCAGTGCCTCGACCAGTGCATAGGCCTATTTCTCCAATATATTATACTTTAGCTCGACGTCCCTTAGGACTTGGCTAAAGAAGGCAATGGGTTGCTTGTAACCTTCTTTATTTTTCTGTAACAACACAATGACAATGGTATGTGGAGAGGAAAAAGAAAATATGTAGAAAGGAATTGAATAGTCGTGGTTGACTAGCATTGGGGCCTCAGCCAAAGCTTCTTTTAGTCTAGTGAAAGAATCACATGGGAAAATGCTCCAATTGACTTCATTCTCCTTCTTGAGCATATCTGTAATACCTTTGACTATCTCAGCATAGTTAAGTATGGATCGCCTTAAGAAATTTATCCTCCCCAAAAAGGCTTGGAATTCTTTCTTGTTTCTGGGAAAGGGAATATGGATGATGGATTTGACTCATTTAGGATTAATCTTTACTCCTTCCTACGCTACTATGTGTCCAAACGGCTTGCCCTCACTCAAGGTGAACTGAGATTTCTAAGGATTTAGAGAGAGACCATACCTTTTGAACTTCTCCAAGGTGAGCTTTAAATGGAGGACATTCTCTTAATTAGTCTTATAAAATATTGTGATGTCATCTAAGTATACTACCATGAATTTTTCTTACTCGCCTACGAAAGCTATGTCCATAGCTCTCTGAAATGTGGCCCCTACATTTATCAACCTGAATGGAATGTGGGCTTACATGAATGTTCCCCACAAGGTGGTGAAAGTAGTCTTTTTATGGTCATCAGGGTGGATTTCCACTTGGTTAAATCTAGAGAATTTTTCCATCATGGACATTCTGGTTGCACCCACTACCTTTTGCAAGATATTACCCATCTTGGGCAAAGGTTAGTTATCTCTTAGATATGCCCAATTTAAATGCAAAAAGTCCACACATAGCCTTATCTCTCCATTCTTTTTCCAGAAAAGGACCAAATTAGCTACCCACTCAGAGTATCTTAAAGGTACTATGATCTTGGCCTACAACAACTTCCTTACCTCCTTTTCAATGGAGGGTAGTAAGAGTGGATTTATCTGTCTGAGTTTTTATTTGCATGGCTTTATCCCACTCTTCAAAGCAATCTTATGCTGAATAATATTAGTATAAAATGATTTCAAATCATCATAAGACCGAGAAAATACATCTTTGTAAGTTTTGAATAGATCTAAATACCTCTGTCTATATTGCAAGGGGATTCCTTTGGACAACCTGATCATCTGGGGTTCCTCCTCTGATCTGAGGTTTCAGACTTCTATTTGCTCATCTTTCTCTAGGGCCATTTGTTTGGAAGCTATGTTGTCTTTATTAAAAAGTATTTCTAGTGGAACAAGTCCACGAATGATGGTGTTCCCTTTTAGTTGCATTTTTTTTTGCCTAGCCACTGTGTCCTTCCACGAAGTGGCTTATTGTTCCACTTCTTATTCTTCATGGTCAATGGTGGAGTGGGCGAACTCCCCAACAACTGCTATGAATATTTTCACCTGCTCATCATATTCGAATATCTACTAGTGTTTGACATTATTAGGTATTGAAGGCCTGTGTCTGATTTCTATCTCATATCTGAGGAGTGGATTTTGTAGGGGCTTGAAAGTGCTTGCATCTACCACAAGAGAGTCAGCCATCCTGTTTTCTTCCCTAGGCAAAAACTAGATGTTAAAGGCTAGGAAGAAATTATCGATTAAGTCCCACACTTCATTTCAGTACGTCCTCAGCTTGGGGTGTTTGACTTGGCATTGGTCTCAAATCTGCCTTACAACTAGCTCAGAGTCTCCATAGACCGATAGGAATTCAATGTTCATATTTCTTGCCTTTTGTTACCCAAGGAGTAGTGCCTCATACTGCACCACATTGTTGGTAGCCTCAAAATCTAGTTTGAAAGACAGGGGTATCAAGCCACCCTCTAGAGACACCAATAATATTCCAGCTCAATTTCCATCTTTTGAGTTTTCTCCATCGAAGTATAATTTCCATATTTTATTTTCGTTTACTTGAAAGTGATTTGAATTTCCTATTAGGTGTACTAATGTTTCCTCTCAGAAAGCCTCATCCTCTTCTAGAATTAGAAAGGAGATATCGTTATCCTTCCCATGCACTAGGGAGTTTTCTGAGCCTTTAGCTGGGGTCATGGTTTTCACAAACTTGGATTCTTTGTACAACCTCCTTTTCTCACCTCCAAAAGTGGGAATGGTGGCATAAGTAAGATCTAGCTTGATAGAGACACCCACCTTGAACCCAAGATCTGGATAAGAGCATTCCAAAATGAGGAGGTATACCAGCCACCACTATATCCATTACCACACTTTTCACTGGGATCTAAGCCAGGTTTACCACTAGATCCTTTATCATGCCTAAGCATTTGACTCTCTTGGAGTCAAAAGAGTATAGGTCCTTGCATGGTCTAGTGATCTCCAAACCCGACTATTCCATTACTCATAATGGCATGAGGTTGTGTGAGGCCCCGGAACCCAGCATGAAATTTTGTAACAAAAGGTCATGGATCACCAAAGTCACATAGAAAGGTGTAGTAGAAGGGTCCAAATATTCCACATGCAGCCCGAAAAAAACCATGGGCCTCTCCTCTTGGAGGTTCAAACTATCTTGGGTTGGTGCTGAGCTGATAAGATCCATGAATTAAGAGACTTGGGCTTTGTAATTAGGCTTCTTTAGAAGCTCAGTTAGAGGAACAAGAATTTTTACCTTTTCGAGCTCCTTTTGGAGATTGAATGTGGGTTGGGACTTTTCTATATCTCATGGCTTTGTTCTTTCTCCCTTCTTGCTGGCAGTTTTAGGTAGAATAGGTGGTTCCTTTTCTGTGTGCCCTTTAGGACCATTTATCTCCTTATTTGCAGAGACTCTTGTCTTGGGTGGGTCAGGATGGAGATTACCTTTCCCTTTGTATGGTGTGGGAGGAGAAACTTGGGGAGCACTTCCTTCTTGTTGCTCTGGTTCTCTTGACCTCTTTTTGAAGATCTTAGATTTTACTTATGTTGGGGTTGTGTTTGCATGAACTCTACAAACTGTTTGCAATAATAATCCATATCTTCCTCATCTACTATTGCTTTTGTATGATGGCTGACTTTCTTGTGAGCCATATTATCATATTCTTCTTCAGCAAAAGCATAATATATATTTCCCTGCATCTCTTGTGTATCTGACGATTGTTCGTCGGGGCCATCTTCCAAGTATAAGGGATAAGGGATCTAATCAAGTTGTTTCTTTATTTTCCTTGGAATTAGTTGTAGTGAAGGCCTTCTATATTGCAGGTTATAGCCCCAGTTGTTGACTTATGCATTCTGTCTAGTGAGGTTCTTGTTCTCAATTTCAAGATTTCTAACCTTTTGTAATAAACTCCAAATGAGTTTCTCTAGGTCATCCCACTTCGGGTATGATGATTCTCTATCTTGACCAGAGGAGGATGCCTCTTCTTTCTCCATTTTGGGTTTAGTAGGTTCTTGCTTTACCCTTGACTTCCCTGCCGAGGACAGATTTTCTTCTACTTCAAGGGCATCGATCTGAAGTTGGTCTAGAGTGAGAGACTTCCTTTCTCTCAAGGTAAAACCAATGTCAGACTCAAAAGATCCCAATAAAACCACATGAGCTACTACTGGAGGAGGCTTTATCTCGACTGGAAGGTTATTGTACTTCTTATTGAATCTTTTGATAAATTCTAAAGTATCCTCCTTTGGTATTTTTCTTATGGCATTAAAATCAGTGAGGAGGTACTTATGATTCCTCTTTTCTCCCCATTTCTGGGTGAAAGCATTTTCCAACTCCTCCCAGGTAGTGGTGGAGGCATTTGGTAGGCCTTTGAACCACTTTCTAGCTTCTCCATCAAGACTTTGTACAAAAATTCTTATGACCACATCCAGTTGTTCCAAATTTAGGTTCCCATCAAAGGTAGAGAAGGTTTCTATGTGTCTCTGTGTCATGTTGTTATCTTCCCCATTAAATCTAGGAAGAGTATTTAGGTAATCTTGGGGCATGAAACTTAAGGGATGAGGTAGATCAAGAGGTGCATACTTGTTTAGTAAAAATCTTGGAAGAGCCATCTAGATTAGTGGAGGGGTATTAAGATTTGCTTGAGGAACTGGGGTCAAGACCACAATGTTTGGAGGGGAAGGAGGGTATGTCAGGACCTTAGGAGTAACACTTTTATAGTGAGTAGCAGGAGGATGAGAACTGGATGAGGGAACTTCAAAGGCTGGTGAGTTGGTAGCACAGTCAAATGGAGTTTTTTCTTTCCGTATTTTATTGGAAATTAACTTTTATGGGTCACATATGAATGGGGCTTTCTGTTGAGATGTATCTGAGCGAGTATGAGGCCTTTTAAAATCCAGGGTTATGAATGATAATGAGGGGGTGTGGAGTAGCCAAGGTGATGTGAATGCAATCAGAACAAAATTTTCTCACCTACACAAGGAGTGTTCAATTTGTTGTATCCCAGGGGAAAATTCCTTCAATACGTTCCCCAGCAACGACGCCAAAATATGTTGTAGATCCCAGAGACAACCTTAGATTACTTACAAGACTAGTGTCTGGGAAAATCTAAATTGGTGTGTCTCAAATGATTTATAGGAAACTGGAGACATCACTTATGTTTTATAAATACATCTATATGTATAGAAAATGGGTTGGTTCATTTATCCAAAGAAATAAAACATGAATTTCTGGTACTTCCTCACAAGTTCAGATCTCAGAAATATGCATGAAAATAATGGAGGCCGAATAATTCAAGGGCTTACAGCTTAAGAAGATTTTGCAAAGTAGATGAGAGAGGACAAAGAGAGGGAGCAACTCATCACATTGAGCATAAGGCTTCAAGAGTTTTATACTTAACACATAGAACTTGAGGCATTAAGGATTTCTATACTTATTTGAGTTACAAGAAGAAATCATGGATCAAGGAGGGGCTGGATACTATGATTCATGTGTTGCATATTTAAATATATGATTTCAATAGTCCACATAGGTATATGCATCAAAAATATTGAGACAAGTGAATCTGTGATATAATTACAGGCACTTGCATTCACATATCAATACAAATAAATCTATGAGGAAGATTGAAACATTTCTAGCAGCTATAATTGGCATGAATACAAAGAGGAAATATGAACATAAAATGAGTTTAATAGAAGGAACACATACTATAATACTTGAAGGGGTAATCACCACCATATCCTTGATATTCTGAAAAAAGATATGAGTTACAAAGAAAAATAGTTTGAAAATGGCATGTAGTCTTTTCTATAGAAATTCTGAACCCTTTCTAAGTCTTGCCTTCCACTATTTATCTGGAGAGGGGAGCAAGAACATTCATTATAGTAAAATATCTCTGGCCTAGTCTCAATTGTCGGGTCGACTAGCTATCTCAGTCAGAGATGGCTATGTGGTCCAAAACATTACATAATTAAAAGCCTCATTGAAAGGAAGGCATGTTACAGGCCAAAAATAAGTAAATAACTAGATAGAAAAGTAAATGAAAAATTCTTTGTGCCCATCCTGTGATAGCCTCTGCCTCAAGCTGTAATTTTCTCATGGTATGGCCTCCTGGGCTACTCAATTGACCCCGTCGCTTCTGCCTTTACTACTCGGATGCCTTGTTCTATGAAGTAGGGTTTGGGTCAGCTGTAAGTGCTCGTATTTGTAGTATTTTGCTGTGTGGAGGGATGGGGCTCCATGCTAAGCCATTAATCCTCCTGAGTCCTGTGTACTGCTCCAATGTTGTGCCATCCTCCATTTAAGTCTTTAGCTACTGGCCCATCCGCCCATTAAAATTCTACTAGACACTATCAGAGCTTTGAAAAACCTAGTTTCATGTATTATGATGTACTCGGGAGTCCTTCGAACGTGGGCCTTTAACACAGGAATAACACGAAACAAGTGTGTTGTGACTTCCCTTTAAGCTCCCCTTTGGTGTAGTGCCCTTGTCTTTATTTTCTTCATATAACCACAGGCTGGGACCAAGGGCTTAACCTTTTAGGTGCTAAGGCCTTCAGACTTGTGTCTGGGGGCCTATTTCCTTTGTAACACAAAATCCCACATATCGGCACTTTATTGTGCTTTACCTTAAGCTTATTCCCTAGAAAACTACGATCGCCAACCTATGGGATCGAGCCCACCTAGGACATCAAAATTGCATTGCAAGAGAGGGGGCCTTTTACCTTTTTCCATAGTGCGAGCTGATAGTCTAGTCGCGAAATCCTCCTCAGGTAGAACCACTAAAACATATCGCATCCCTGAGGGTTTATAGCATATCATAATCACAGGCTAGGAAGCAGTATCCGTGAGGGAAAGAACTTACACTTTGTGCAATCACCAATATGTGGGGTGACGTCATTGTTTCCATGTGAGTGGTGACACGTGTCACTCGAAAATGGTCCCAAAGGACCCCTGAAAACATTGAAACTGAGGGACATGTGTCATCTGCCACGTCAGCATCTATACTACCACGTTTCCTTCATAATACCACATCATTTATGATTTTAGCTGCCCTGTCAGCCTTGAGGACCAATCATATGCCGCCACGTGGCCCCCTGTAGGAGAGAGAAAAAGGCCTGCCCGACCCTGTTTCCACAGGCATCTCCTTTATTAATGAATTTTGGCCTTCCCTAATGATTTTGCACTAAATCGCAATATCACAACCCCACAAGGTTTTAGTGGAGATAGCCCCTCTATTCCTTCGATCACTGATAATACGAGATTACCCATCATTGATATGTCGTACTACTATACCACCACATGGAGGAGAGAGAAATGGCCGGCCCGTTTCTATCTTTGCGTTCATTTCCTTTGTAAACTGAAATCGGCCCCTCCCCCACTATTAATACTATTGGTGCATTCCCCCCCCCCCCGCAATTCCTTAAGAATGGCCCATTGATTTTGTAGGGGCCCTGCAGGAGTACAAGACTGCAGGATGTAGGATTGCGGGGTTCCCAATATGCTTGACTTGCTATGCCTGGGGTCCTTTGATAAACTCTTTTCCTTAATTTCAGGGCAAGAGAACTCCTGATCTTCAACAAGTCATATCTTCTGATCCAGGAATCCATTTTGGGACTTCTATATATCGTGGGAAATCTTGTTCCGGACACCATGTAATGGAGTGGAACTAACTTGGCACTTAGAGCTTTGGTGGCTTGGGAAAGTGGCTCCAAACTTCCCTGTTCTTGGGCAACCTTGATCAATTGAAACCCACAATGCATTGAGTGACAACACATCAACGATTCAATAACTTATCAAATCATGAACAAGAGCCATTACTAGAGCACATCATACACCATACATATAACTAACATATAACGAGTAATAAAAACCATGGAAAATCAGCCATAAGATCACATGATAACCAGTGCATGTGCTCGTAAATCTCAATAGGGAAAATAACTTATAATGACATATGAAAAAGAGAACTAAGTCAAGGAATTCCATGTACCACCCGACCATCTCCATGATATATTCCAAGAATGAATAAGGGATCTCTTGCGACAAACCAATACATAATCAAATAGGGAATCTAGAAGTTAAACCATCTCCACCCTCAAGCTACCGTGATCTCACCTAAAATGGTCCCAAGATCACAAAACCAAAACAAGCTTAGATCGCTTAGAATTCCTTCACCATACTGAGAGGAATTTTCATATCTCCACCCACCTATCTATATCTTCCTAGACAAAACCATCTCCAACCCCAACCCTTGGGATTTTCTTAAGACCACCTCAACTGGATCCAAAACCTGTTGGAAATCCAAATCTCAACCAAGAATGAATCCCATCACATCATGGTTATCCAGAAAATGGTAAGGCAAGAATGAAACCACTGTCAATCTAGTAAAAACCCATGCCAATGAATAATCAAATGCATGTACCATGAATTCACATCCCAACAAGGAAATTACACATGCAACTTGTTGCGTGCAAAATCTTCCTATTAAAGTTATTGATCCAACTTTCTCCTTGTGCTCCCTTTCTTTCCTTTGGTTTCCTTTTGCTTTCATTTGCTTATCCTTTGCTTTCCTTTTCTTTCTCTTTTCTTTCCTTTGCTTTCCTTTTCCTTCATTTTCTCACTAGTTTCCCTTGCATGCATATTTGTGTCTCTTCATATTCCTTTTCTCCTATTTTCCTTTATTTCCTTTATTAAATGCCAATTATTGCCTCTTTTCCTTTGCCAACGCCTTTGCCAATTTCCATATCCATTAATAAACCGCAAGTGATTCCCACTGTAATTTTTTCCCACCATTCAGCTTGGAATACATGTTGGTCTTATTTTATTTACATGGAAAATCAACCTGGGGTTGTTACACATTTTGAGTTCCATATTGTTTGAATCATGAAATGATTCAAATGTAAGCAAAGGCATAAATATTGTGATTAAGAGGGACAAACCACCTATATATGAGGTGTATGATCACTATTTGAGCAAACACATACCACAAGTTGAGCTATATTGAGGTTCTGACTCAATCTATAATGAACTAATTAATAATATATTTGTTTCTTTATTATTGAAAAGCTAAGAGATTTTATGAGAGACACTTGTTGACATGGGAGGATACTAAAGAAAACTTCCCCATGCCCACACCTATGTAATTTAAAGATTTCCATGATGGTGGAGTTATGCTAAAGGATCCATGATTTCATTAGTTCTAAGAGACAAAAAAAATTACTTTTTTTATTGGTTGCTATAAATTATACATCAAATAAAATAGGAGAGAGAATCAACGAATTATAGAATATCTATTGGAGGTTACTTCCACATAGTCTACACACACAGATCAAAATTTAGTTTAGAGATGTACATAGTCATGATTTGAAGCTATAGAGCAATAGACTTGAGAGCTAATATGCTTGACTTAAAAGTTTTATTTAAACACTACTAGTGTTCTAAGTGAGTCCACACATAATCCTTTGAGTCCACACACAATGCCCTATTCACCTCAAATTATGTATGTCTCCAAACAAACTCACTATAATGAAATCCTCAAAGATTGAAAGTGAAAACAATTCTAAAGGAACTATGAGTGAACAAAATCTCCAACCAGAAACCTGTTGGAAAATAAAAATAAAATTCAAAAAACAATATTCAAATCCATTGGTTCAAAGGTCAATTTTTTTTTTGTGTAAACCTATTTTTGTAGAGTGGGAGATCCATAGGTCTGGAAGGTTATATCTATGGATATGATACCATATGTAATGGCACAAAATACAAGAACAATCTATACATAATAACTCATAACATGAATTGATAAAATAAATATTATTAATACCAATTTTATAATTGACATGAGTAGTTAGTAGTAGAAGCATATTTGCGAGATGAGAAACCAACTTACTAACAATTTCAAGGGCCATTTCATCTTCATAATCCTAATAACCACAACCAATTTGTGGGTGGAAACTCTCCACCCAACCATATGATGAGATGCACCATATATTTTTGTACCTGACTACCGCCAATCCTTCAATCAACTACTACGTGAACTTTCCTTAGCCTTGTTCTTAATTGCTCCAAGAAAAATAAATGATATGTTTTTCTCCTTATCCTTTCTTATAAAGAATGCATCCAAAATAGAGAACCCAATCCCTAGGATCCACTTTCCATTATGTAATTGTGCCTCTATCACACTTTTTCTTTTCTCACAAAACCATCTTATTTTGTGTTTTCTCATTTATTCACTAAGTAGCTATATTATTATAACTATTACCATTCTACTTTATTTATTATATGTTTTCTTCTTTATTATTATTATTAGTTGTAGTAGTATGTTTTGAGGAAAAAATTTAGTAAGGTATCCAAACAAAAAAGAATATTGGATAACCATCTTATCTAGGGACATAATAATAGCTAAGTATTTAAAATGTAACACAACTAGAAGAGAAAAATGAGACATTGGGTGGCCATATTGTGCACATCAAATAATAGAAAAAATATTAAAATTCAATGAAAGTACATTATAAGCCTTCACATAATTCACCACAATAATGCTCACCAAGTAAATTAATAACCATTGTGACACTATTGCATAACAAACCACCAAACAAGCCAAACTATATATTTTGAAGAGTTCAAAGGAAAAATACCGAACCTTGGAAATCCAAAGCAATAGATACAATACCAAACTTAACTAACTTATCTATCATAGGTACACAACCCAACACTATATACAACCCAAACACCAAATTCCATATCCAGAACACCCAAAAATGTAAACAAAATGTCAAATGTCACCAACCCCCTATAGCAGAATATAGAAGACAAATAATGTCTTACCACATCATGGTACACAAATCCCAATATAAGACCTTGGCATGAGTAGAACCAACGAAGAGGACCCCATGTTGAAAAGAAACATAAAAGCATGCAATCTTGTCATTAAATGTAGTTTAAAGCACAAAGAAACGTCACCAATGGATTTAAACTGGGCCATGGATAAATGTCACAAAATGTTTAGTGTATCTTCCTACGCCATAAACATGTTTCCAAAGTGAATAAAATCTTGTAGTAGAATAGACCTTGCCCTTTAGTGCTCATATAGTTAAAAAAATAATAATTAGATCATGTATAATGGGGAGGAACATCACAAAAAAGTCACTAAATTTCCCTACTATGATCACACATAAAAACCTTGGCACTCATGTCCACCATAACCCAACTATAAATGGAGCACAACAAAAGGAGGAAAATCTAAAACAATGCACCAAGATCTCCACTAACAACTAGCTACTAATTAAAATTATAAAAGCTCTTATAGAGAGACATTCAAAATAGCCAATTACCACAATGTTTTGAAAATTACAAACAAATTTAAAAGAATATTGAATCTTGTCAAATGATGAGTTCTCATCAATGTTCACATACAAATAAAACACACAAAACCTCCTCCATCACATTCTATTTTTCCAAGACCAAAGAAACAAATTTGAAACACCTAGAACCACACATGAAAGCTAAATTCCCACTGGAACACCAAGAAAAATATGCCACCCCAAAATCCAAAACCATAAAAAAATCCTAATGGAAGATGTTAGAGTAGGCAAAACCAACTAAGAACACCCCACATCACTAAACAATGTATATGTTCCCAAACACATTGCTAAATGTACTTGAAAGCATCAAGACATGTTGACAAAATACATATAGAAAATTAGAACCTCAACTTCAGCAAACCTGTAGTTAAAACAAAATCCTAGCCATCTTTGATAAGAAGAAACATTGTCACAAGGTCACTATATTTATATGCCACACATGAATATAATTATAAAATATGGCTTTCAATTTCATGTCAGTGTTGTCCCATGTAGTGAGAAGAGACTTGATAAAGTGGCCAAATAGGTGAAGTATAGCATAATATAAACGTGCTACAAATTCAACCATTTATGGTCATGTTTTTGCAATCATTTTTGTGCAAAATCTAGTTACAACATATTAGAATCATAGTTTTCAATCGTTTAGATTGCACAATTTGGGGTTATGAGGGTTTTTGAGGTCATTGAATGCATTTTTGCAATTAAGAATGCAAATCGAATGATGTAAAATTGTAATTCTAACCATTCTTCTATAGTTGGGTTTTGGCAAGATTGCTAGAAAAAGGTGTTAAATAGTAGAACATTTAAATTCATTCAATGATAATAGTCTGTATTCTATAATTTGACTCTTTTTCCAACATATTGTTTTGGTTAAACTTACCTAAAAATCCGCTAGAATGTGTTGGAATTGTATATTTCAGTTGTTGATTTTATATAATCTAAGTGCCCCAAGGGGATTTTAGAATGGTGAATCTATTTATAGATTCAAGAATGCAATTTAGACAACATGAAATTATCATATGACCAAAAATTGTATCAGTAGATTCCAATGAAAAAGGATAAAAATATAAAAGGTTTAAACTTCACCTATTAAATGAAGTATATATCCAAAAGTCCTCACATTCATAAAACAAAACAATTTTATCATTTAGATTTTGAAATATTATCCATATAAATTTTAATAAATTTATCAAATATAAAATTTCAAATAAGATTCCCTGAGGATGAATCGTACTTGTTGGTTCGAAACGCATCGAAAAATGAATTACGATGTGATTTTCATCGAAAACTCTTCTCTATAAACTCGATATGGATCACAGAGGCCTAAATTCAACCATTTACAACTTTCTTTTAACTTGCAATGTCACAATCAATATGGTAATTTAAACCTGCTTTACATCCTAAACAATTTTATCTTTTAAATACAAATTGTTCCCCTATATCGATTTAATGCTCCTTGCTATCAATAAGCTTATCTTCCCCACAATTGATTAAGTGCTCCTTGCTATCGATAAACTTATCTTTGCTTGATTTTTTATTTTTGTGATCTATACCGATTTTGATAATGTCTAGAAATCAGCCTACATTGTTAAAATGAGGTCGATATTTCGAACCAACTAAACTTATTTTTATTACTAAGATTAATTAGAGTCAAAATCATTTTTCTATCTTGCAATGATGTAAGTAGCCCATTAATAAATATCCTTGTAGAATTGGTGTGGGATAACTTCAAATTAATCTTTGATAGACATTTTATCATTATCATACCTAGCTATTGCTTCAAAATTGTCACATCTTCATGGCAATGTTTTAACTCTGCTCTCATTCTATTAATCCATTAAAATTCATTGTAGTAATGCGGTTGCAAAAATATCGGGATGGAGACACCCAAAAACATCGGGATGCACTCGTCAAAGCAAAATAATGATATGTGAAAGCTGACCGTATTAAGCGAAAAGGCTTTCACAATTCCCCCCAAAGGCTTTCACGCCTCTCTCACGTCAATTTTCCACGCGTTCCACTCATTTGCCCCACAATCAAATCCCGAAATCATGGTTAATGGTTATTGATTTATGGTGAAAGTTGACCGTATTAAGCGAAAAGACTTTCACAATTCCGTCCCAAATCAAATTCCCAAAGGCTTTCGCGCCTCTCTCACGTCAATTTTCCATGCATTCCACTCATTTGCCCCACAATCAAATCCCGAAATCATGGTTAATGATTTATTGATGCACTCGTCAAAGCAAAATCCATGACTTATCTTCCACTCAATACCTGAAATTATATCTTCCACTCAATGCCTGAAATTATATCTTCCACTCATCACGCCAATTTTCCACGGAATTTGATCCCACGTGTTCCACCCATTTGCCACACAATCAAATCCTGAAATCACCTCTGTGTTCACCCACTCATCACGCCAACCAATTTCTACGACTCTTTGCAATTGCTATAAAAGGGATATGTATATGTAGTGAATTCATAGGCAAAGCATTGGACACAGAGAGAGCGCCATGGATAAAGCCATGATTGTCTGCTTTTTGATAGTGTTGGCAGCGTTGGACAATGCGGCTGCCACAACGTTCAATTCATTAAGGGAGCCCCATCATCATTTTGTTTCAAAAGAACGCACCCTCACATCAATGGAGGATAAAAGGGACGTGGACGCGCTTCTGTCGTTCAAGAAGGCCGTCACATCGGATCCAGGAGGATTGCTGTCGGACTGGACACCCGAGAATTCGTGGACGGTATGCTCGTGGAATGGTGTTTTCTGCATAGGCGACCCTAACAGAGTCACTGCCCTAAAGCTTTCTGCACTAAGTCTCGAAGGTACTCTCTCGCCCACTCTGGGCAACCTTTCCTTCTTATCGAGTTTGCTTTTGTCATTCAACAACTTGAGTGGAAGAATTCCAGGAGAATTGGGCTCGCTACAGAATTTAACGTGGTTGGATGTGTCATCCAACAACTTGAGTGGAAGAATTCCAGGAGAATTGGGCTCGCTACATAATTTAACGTGGTTGGATCTGTCATCCAACAACTTGGGTGGAAGAATTCCAGGAGAATTGGGCTCACTACAGAGTTTAACGTGGTTGGATCTGTCATCCAACAACTTGAGTGGAAGAATTCCAGGAGAATTGGGTTCACTGCAAAACTTACACATGTTGCATTTGTTATCCAACAACTTGAGTGGAAGAATTCCAGGAGAATTGGACTTGCTACAGAATTTAACCTGGTTGTATCTGTCATCCAACAACTTGAGTGGAAGAATTCCAGGAGAATTGGGCTCGCTGCAGAATTTAATTGATTTGCGTTTGCCATCCAACAACTTGATTGGAAGAATTCCAGGAGAATTGGGCTCGCTGCAGAAATTAGAGACTTTGGATTTGTCATACAACAACTTGAGTGGAAGAATTCCAGGAGAATTGGGCTCGCTGCAGAAATTAGATTGGTTGGATTTGTCATTCAACAACTTGAGTGGAATTCCAGGAGAATTGGGCTCGCTACAGAATTTAAATTGGTTGTATTTGTCATCCAACAACTTCAGTGGAAGAATTCCCGGAGAATTGGGCTCACTCCAGAGCTTACAGCTCTTGAATCTGTCATCCAACAACTTCAGTGGAAGAATTCCCGGAGAATTGGGCTCACTGCGGAGCTTATGGTATTTGTATTTGTCATCCAACGACTTGAGTGGAAGAATTCCAAGAGAATTGGGCTTGCTACAGAATTTAATGTGGTTGGATCTGTCATCCAACAACTTGAGTGGAAGAATTCCCGCATCTCTAGGGAATTGCACAAACATGGGAAATTTGTTGTTGTTCGACAACCAGCTTAGTGGAACAATCCCTAAGAACATTAGCGAATGGGCCGGCCTATACACATTAGATTTATCCAAAAACTTGTTGAATGGAAATATTCCCGCATCTTTACATAATTGTACATAGTTAAATCGTGTCAAGCTGTTTGAGAACAAACTTAGTGGATCCCTAGACATAGTGTTTCCAATTTCCTTGGAGGTTTTCTCTGCTCATTCTAACAGTTTTTCTGGGAATCTTCCATTATCTTTAGCCAATTGCACCAACCTTATAGCACTAGATTTAAGGAAAAATAAATTGATAGGCCATCTTCCTAAACAGTATGCATCTTTTCAATCATTACGAATTTTAAGTTTGGGTTATAATAACCTTCAGGGTGGTATTTCTGATTGGATCACAAATCTTCCTAACTTACAGGTGTTGGATTTATCCAATAATAATTTTATGGGGAGAATACCTTTTAATTTAGGGAGACTCCTAGGATTTCAAATACCTTCGTCTTCCCAGCTCACTAGTAGTACATTTTACATTGATGTGCAAGTTAACATTAAAGGTTTTGAGTATAATCTAACATATGTGTTGCTCACAAATACCATTTTGGATTTGTCTAGCAATAATTTTATTGGAGAAATTCCCTCAAGCATGGGAAATTTGAGTGGCTTGCGGTTGTTGAATCTATCTAGAAATCAGTTGGAAGGGAAAATTCCTGCATCTCTAAGTGAGATATCTACTCTAGAGCAATTAGACTTGGCTACAAATAATTTGAACGGAGAGATTCCTCAAGAACTCTCTAAATTAACTAAGTTGGCATACCTGGATGTATCATTTAATAGATTGTGTGGGCGAATCCCTCAAGGAACACAGATAGACACTTTCAGTGTGGCTTCATTTCAAAGGAACAAATGTCTATGTGGGTATCCTTTACAAGCATGTAATAAAGCTACCCCCAAAAAAGGAGATGGAGTCTCTCCAAATGTCGGTGATCGCCAAGGATGGTTGAATCGTGTGGATGAGCATATCTCATTAATTGCATTAGGATTAGGAGTAGGAATTGGCTTTGGTGGAGTTGTAACAGTAATAATTATGTGGGAAAAAGCATGGAATTGGATGGTACCTCCAAAAATAAAACCATTTTATGGAGTGTATCGATTCCCTAAATGACTTATCTTTTAGTCAACCATAATGCTATTTTCATGAAATATGTATTGAAAATTAAAATAATATCTGATATTTTGATGAATAGAATGTGAGTGGTTTTTATGTTTTCTATTTTTTTTTCCATCTCCATTTCATTATTTTTTTTTTTACATCTTTTAGTTTTTTACTTCCTAGTTTACATATATATTTTAAGTATTTTGAAAAATGTACACAATGAAGTGGCATATTGTTTTTATGTTTGAGCTTTTTCATACATTTTGAAAGCAACATCCTTGGTTGAGAATATTTGTGAAAAATTAACATACTTTTTATTTATGCTTTTCTTCTCCTTCCAAATGCTTTTCATATGTTATTTGATTAAGGCATTTTAATTTATTTTATCAATTATGGTTACCTAAATTGAAATTGATGGTTCTTCGTGTTCATATTTTAATTTGGGTAAACAATTCAATGAATATTGTAATCTTAAAATTCATTTTATTGAGAAAAATATTTTTGAAGATAAATATTAACAAATTTGTATTGAAAGGTAAAAAAGATGTTTACTTTATTATTATGGAAATTTTTAAAATAAAAGTAAAATGGAAAAATTCAACAAATCTTAAAAGAGAAATATATTATTATTATTATCCAATTTTAAGGTCGCGGCCAAGCCAGACACCACATTGGTGTATGAGACCCCCTTGTTTGTGGGACCAAGTACCCACCTCCGCGCAACTATTTGACTGCTAAGTCTACAAAGGCATACATACTCTACCCCCCGATGGTTTTGAACCTCTAATCTCTTAAGACCATTAGGCCCACTCAAGCTGTATAATTGTTCGACACCTCACAATTGTTAATTTAATACATCTTTTTTGCATATAAATTTAATTATTATTAATCAATTATTAAATCAATAAAAATGTGATATATAATTCATGCAACCAATCAATTCAAAAAGAAGTCATGTTGATACTTGTGGGCTTTGTGATCATGGAAACAATAATATCATTGGACATTCCAAATGTTGTAACATTTAATTTCTCAAGGAGATCATTATATTATTTTTCTTATGATATTTCACACAGAATATGATCATCTCTATGACCCCACACCTAGTGGAAGTACTTCACTTTAACCCTGCAATTTTGTTTGGATGCAATGCACTTTCGAGGATTTCATGTGTCAATTGACATCATGTAGGAATAAAAGGAACATGGAGGAAATAATTTCATTTCAGAAAGGTTATTACATTATTGCCACACTGATTTTGTACAACTAGACAATTGAAAACTCAAAGAAGCTATACTCATGGAAGATTGTTTCCCACAAAAAACACACAAAAAGAGTCTTTGAAATAACCCTTTATGGATTACATTTGGAAGGTAGTATCTCTCCATCTCTTGGTAGCCTTTCCTTATTGTGAACTTTGCATTGTTGAGAAAAAAGTTTGGTAGGAAGAATTCCACCATAATTTGGGTATCTTAAAGTGCTCCAAACACTTTATATCAACATTAATATTATTTGGGGCTATACTACAAAATATTTTGTAATTTTGCACACATTCAACCAATCATTCTTTCAAAAAATATTCGACAAAGACTAGACCAAGATAATTGGGTCATCTAGTCGAGTTGGAATATCTCTCCTTGTTCATTAGTCTTATGAGTTGAAGTATTGAACTTCTTTGAGAAAATGCACATCTCTCTAAGTATTAGACCTTTATTTTAACAATCTTTTTGGTCACGTCCTTTCAACTCTAGGAAATTACACTTAGTCATCAACTATTAATTTTTCCATAAACAACTCAAGTGGAAGAATTCAAGTTAAATTGGACTTGCTATAGAACTTAGATTCCTTTATCTATATTCAACAACATGTTGGGATACAATTCCTCTATCTCTACAAAATTGCTCTTCTCCTTTTTACAATTTCTTGCTTCAAACATGCTAATTGGTAGTATCCTTGAAGCCACTACAAAATTAGGAAAGTTGGCCCTTCTAAGTTTTTATCAAACACGTTAACAAGTAACATACTTGATGTAATTGTCATTCCACCAACACCATAAGGCATAAGATTCCAAAGGACGATGGAACAACTAGCGTTGATAGATCAACGACAATTGATCTTTCACAACGAATTTGCTATATCATCAACACTTTTGCTACGACGGTTATAGGTTCCATATCATCGCATGATTGACATTGGCACCTACCATAAGACCAATGAGTTGGGTTTCTTATTTTTTTAAATATTAAAAAATATCTCTACCTGTTTCTTATATTTTTAAATATTAAAAAATATCTCTACCCACATAAATTTTCATTAGGTTCAAAATTTCACACATGAAATTAATTTGAACTAAATTTAAGGTACCGTATGTCTTACAATTGATTTCCAACTGTGAAACATTGGAAATGGCTGATAACTTTTCACCAGGTTCAAAATCTCACACACAAAATTATCTTGAACTAAATTCTAGTTTTCTTTTGGTTGGGATTAAAATTTTACAGGCCAGCTATCATGTGGCATGAGCCAGCTCAAAACTTGTATGATGAAATTAGTAAACTCACTCAAAAGGGATTTTTCTACATGAATGAAATTTTAACATTGTTCCTCATTATTCAAATTATAATGTGTCTTGCATTTCCCACAATAAACTTGAGCCACAGTCCTCGTCATTCAATTTATGTTATTTCTAGGTTGTCTTCCTCAACATTCAATATATGTGACTTTTAAGTTGTGTTCCTTATCATTCAATTTATCATGTGTATTTTATTTAGATTAATATTGCAGAAACACAATGACAACACAAATATCATCCAAGAACTATTAGTTTCATATATGAAAATATATAATGCAGGATCAACAAAAATTTTGGAGCAATTAGATCCTATCGAATATGAAAGTATTAATATAGAATTTTTTATTTTTTTTCAGTCTAAATCCTCTGCTACAACCATGGACTTCATATACATTACATTTAAGTCATCATGATGAGAAATCTCATGTCAAAAAAAAATAGTAGGCCTAAAATAGTCATGAACAATGGACATAAAAGCAATCGTTATATAGAATCACCAAACGCAGAGCAAACCTTATATACAAAAATTCTATAACCCATAAAAAAAGAAATTCCCAAGTCCATAATTATAAGTAATTTTCCAAAAAAATGTCTAATAAATTCATATCAAAATGGAATCAACACAGTTACCATCGACAAAGTCTTAGTGGGTAATAGACAAATATATTAAACTAGTCAAATAATGGTCAGTCTCGAGTGCACTTGCCAAATAATTGAAACTCACTAAAACCCTTAGTAAAAGACTCTACAAATCATGAAAAAAATATCCATTTTTTATAGATGTTATAGAAAAAATATATTTTACAAAATTCAACCTTTTTTGCTTATTTTATTTTCCAAGGATTTTGTATAGTATTCAACATTTTTCATTTTTGTAGTTTTGAAAAAATATCATGCTTTCATTTGTCAACTAAATTAGATTTTTTTTCACTTGCCCAATTTTTGTCACAAATATTTCATGTTTACACTGTATCTAAGTTATACTTTTTATAATGTAGTGTCGCAAGATAATTTTCTAAGTCAATTAGTTTTAAAAATACTGGTGAAAAACTATTAACACTAAAAATATCATAGTTCTTGAAAAATAAATTTTTCCTTTCTACTCATATTACAATAATTAATTCATATGTGAGTTCCACATGGAAATATGACAATATTATAATCCATTCATTGTGTTAGAATATGGTTGTAATCCAAGAGAAATAAAATGTAAAAATATTAAATGTTCAACACTGAAATTACGCCTACCACGACTTGCATTCTAATGCAAGTATGAATTTTCCAAAAAAATTGTTAGGGTTCAACCCTAACTCCCTTATTTATGTAATAAGTCTCGTCAAAGTCATAGTTAGTTATTTGAGT
>APFE030480867.1:138832-152144 GCA_000404065.3 Pinus taeda | reverse complement strand
GTCTCATCGGATTCTCCTGAGCTCGATGATGGTTTTCCCATCCCAGCCTCTCCGGAGAATTGCGATTTGGTTCCTTCCAAGTAGGGGGGCAACCATATGGTTCCCCCACCAAGTAGTTCGGTCGTTTCCTTCGATTGGAATTGTTTGACTACCCCTCCCCTTCCATCTCATGTGCCTTTCTGGGTCACCGCCTATGCCTCCCATATGGCGCTGCCCGGCACTGTGTTAGATGAAGGAGCATCGGTTAGTCTTATGCCCGTTACTACTTGGCAGGCTTTGGGTTCCCCATCGCTTGTACCTGTCGCACCGAATCTCACCACTTTTGACGGAGGAACGAGTCAACCATTAGGGATCCTTCCAAAGTTCCCTATCACTTTGGGAGGCAAGACTGTCTATATAGACGTCTCGGTTACCCAAGGTTCTTTAGACTTCAGTCTTCTCCTTGGTCGTGACTATGTGTATGCCATGGGAGCCCTTGTTTCTTCACTTTTCTGTGTGGTTTTTTTTCCACACGATGGAAGAATAGTGACAATGGATCAATTATCGTTCGTTCGTCCACAAGTCCCTCCGGCACAATTGTCCTTCCCTCTTGGTTCTCATCCACCAGTTGCATCTGTCTCACCCCAGATCAACTACGTGGCCACCTCTCCCGTGGCTATATCCAGCAATGCCACCGTCGTGCATAGTGTCCTGGGGGCATTGGGTCCTGACTTCCAAGACATTGACCTCCCACTGGGAGTGCCACTCTTGGAAGCCCCAATTTCCTGTTCATTATGATGAAGTTCGGGCGAAGCATAGTTCATTTTCCTATGTCAAGCTCCCTAAAAGATGAAATTAGGTCTGGTCAGAGCATAGTTCACTTTCCTATGTCAAGCTCCCTAAAAAATGAAACAAGGAGTCTCGAGGATAGTTTTGCTAATGTATCAACCTCGTTAAAATAATGAAACGGCTTGTATCCGAGCATAGTTCCTGATCTTGTGTCAAGCTCATTAAAAAATGAAACAAGGGTTATGAGGATAGTTATTTTACTGTGTCAACCTCATTAAAACATGAAACAACTCCCTTTCCCACTCGAGTCTTTGATTAAGATCTCGTAAAATACAAGTCGAGTCTTTCCAAGATCTCAAAAGTGAACCTTCATTCCATCCACTTTGTTGAATGCAATGAAGCTTGGGGGGCATGTACCTCGTTTGTGTCATTATGCTGGGGGCATGCAAACTTATAACAAGCATAGTTTTTCATTTCAAGCTTGTGAAAACATGAAACTGAATCCAAGCAAAGTTATCCATGGTTCAAGCTTGTGTAAAAATGAACCCACAGATGAGTCACCTTTAAGCTCTTTTCTAACTCGTAAAATATGAAAAGATTGCCGAGTATTTTTTCCCTTTTTGACTCGTTAAAGAGAATTAAAATGGACGTCTGCTTTCAGCTCTTTTCTGACCGTTCAAAGTTGAAAAGATTGCTGAGTTGGTCCTCTCGACTCGTTAAACGGACATGAGAGGCGGTCGTCTTTAAACCCTTTTCCGACCGTTTAAAAACGAAAAGATTGTCGGGCCTTTGTCGTTTTAGTTCGTTTAATGGTAACAAAACGACGTGATATTGATCGCTTTTTTACTTTTTCGGGTCGGTGTCACTACTCACGAAAAGTACTCCTCGGTCGTGATGATCGGGCGGTTCTTTCGAGCATCGTTTTATACTTTTTCGGGCTCGAGAGACACAAATTTATGAAAAAGGACACCCCTGGAGTCTTCTTTTCATTGTCTTTTCAAACTCTCTAGACATGAAAAGACGTCGAGTTCTTCCTTTGTCGGACTCGTTAAAACTTAATGACATCGGATTTCGTCAAAATGACGCTCCTCAAGCATATGCTATCCCCGTCAAGCTTGTCGTCCAAAAATAACCGGGGTACTCGCTAGAAATGGTGGGGGAAATAAAGGAATCATAATCGTCGTCATCGACAGTATGTCGCTCTTGAACATGGCACTGTTTGCATTCATGTCTGGGTGGGGACATCTCATCTCGTCTCACATTGCCTCCATGGGTTTGGGTTATCCTATTTGACCATTCATCTGCTCATCGTCTCGTCATCATGACCCCTGATCATTTGACCTCAAATACTTCCAAATCCGTCGTTGTGCCGCCGATATGTTCAAGAGAAGTTGGCCTCTGCAAGTTTAACCTCCCTCTGATATTTCACACAAAACAAATTGTCTCTTCCCGTCTCGTGTCGATGATGTGGGAAACATTATGGCCCACCTTCGATAAAGATCACTTCCTGTCGACTTTAGCTCATTATCCAGGAGTGACCTAGAGACTCCCTTCAGGTACCTTGGAGCTTGCATGCCTCAATGGCAGGTTCTTTGTGTTCGACGCGAGGTTTTCATCATTGGCCTCCGATCGGATGACTTCGCGGGTGTTCAACACTGGCTCATTAATTCACAGGCCGTGGATTGTACCTATAGTACCTTGAGGACCATCGTCATCATTGGTGGCCCCTCTCGCGTCTGTTAATGGCTTTCATCATTGGCTGGTAATCAGACGATGTTCAAGCATGTTCGACCTCGACTCCTATATTCACATGTTTGAACTTGTACTTTGTTCGGGTTTAGATGGAGCGCAAGACCCTGGTTCTAATTCATTGTGGGCTAGGTTGCGAATTTGTGGGACATCATTACATGACTCATTGATGGAAGGCTGCGACCATACCTGAGTCTCTTAAGGATGGATGCGACCATACCTCTTATCATTATGGTCTCTTAAGCTGGGTGTCTGCGTCCATACCACAGACCTTCTTCATATGTCTTTTGGATGGCTGCGCCCATGCCTAGACTACATGTAATTGAAATATCAGTTATATCTGCCTGTAGGTTCTTCCTGGTGGTGCTCCAGTCTAGCAGTCTTGTAAAGCATTTCACCCCTCCCACTCTCTCGGGCTTCATGCTTTAGGGGGCATCTATTACATAGTAAAATGTCACTGTCACCTTGTCAGTCTCCCTACTGTGTCATATAATCACATTCACCATACTTATGCTCTCTGAAATGGCTAAAAACCCTCTTTGCCTAAGTTTATTGGATCATCGCGACTGTTCCTAAAATAAACACGCTGACTGGCGGGTAACAGTTTAACTGGTGCGCTGCCAGCGTGGAAGCACACGTGTTTTCCGCGTTGGTCGAATTTCACAAACAGCGCGCCCTCTGCTGGTACCAGTTCGCGCTGACCGGACTTCTCCTGTAATTGAGTTGCGATATCAGCGCGCTAGCCCAGTTTTGCACCCGCGCTGATCCTGTTTAGGCGAGTTTGTTCTAACAGCCAGCCTTCCATATGACTCCAGACTTGGCTGTTAGCATTGTAAAGGTCGCCATCCTTTCTCTGGCATGTCTGTTTGCCTGGTCACCCACTTTTCTTGGGGGAAAGCTCATCCTTTACCTATTCAAGGAGACTCCTTCTCCTTTATAAGCCTCCACCATTGCCATGAGTAGCTAGTTTGGAACATATAGACTTTGATAGAGGAATTCTTAGTGCATTACTGCTGCTCTTTGTAGGCATTTGGTGTGTTGTGTGAGGATTGCTATAGAGCTTGAGGAAGGTCATGAGTTTGTTGCCTTGTATGTGAGAGAGAGACCTCTTTGACTTGGGAGATCTACTTCAAATGTGAATGCTTGGGAGACATGCTGGCTGGACCCTCTAGAGAAGGACTCAGCGTCAGGACTTTGGTTGTACCTTACTCTATTTTCTGATTAATAAAGATAGATGACTACTGTTATGGTTCATTCCCATTTGACTTATGAATGATCAATGTGAATTTTATCTTTCCTGACTGATATATAGTTGTTTTTAGTGGATTTTATGCTTGTGTTTGTTCTCTCTTTTCTTGTGCAGGTGTCCATCCGTGAGGATAGTGGAGGACTGTGATCGGCTGAAGAGAAGGAGCGAGAGGATCATCTTTTCATCAAACATAGCGTTGGAATCCAAGTAGGTGTCCTTTACCCAATCTACTAATAACAACTATATATCAGTCAGGAAAGATAAAATTCACATTGATCATTCATAAGACAAATGGGAATGGAACCATAACAGTAGTCATCTGTCTTTATTAATTAGAAAATAGAGTAAGGTACAACCAAAGTCCTGACACTGAGTCCTTCTCTAGAGGGTCCAGCCAGCATGTCTCCCAAGCATTCACCTTTGAAGTAGATCTCCCAAGTCAAAGAGGTCTCTCTCTCACATACAAGGCAACAAACTCATGACCTTCCTCAAGCTCTATAGCAATCCTCACACAACACACCAAATGCCTACAAAGAGTAGCACTAATGCTCTAAGAATTCCTCTATCAAAGTCTATATGTTCCAAACTAGCTGCTCATGGGAATGGTGGAGGCTTATATAGGAGAAGGAGTCTCCATGGATGGTGGAAGGATAAGCTTATCTCCAAGAAAGGTGGCTCATATGACGAACATACATGCCATAGAAGGGAGGGAAACATTCACAAGGTCAACAACTAGGTCTGGAGTCATCTAGAAGGCTGGCTATTAGAACAAACTCGCCCAAACAGGATCAGTGCGGGTGTATAACTGGACTGGCGCGCTGACATAAGAGGTCTGGTCAGCGCGACTTAATACAAGCAGGGGATGTGCTAGATATGAAATTCGATCAGCGCGGGAAACCCATGTTCTTCCGCGATGGCAGCGCACCAATTGCACTACCATCCGCCAGTCAACGCAGTTATTTCAATAACAGTCGCGATGATCCAATAAACTTAGGCAAAGAGGGTTTTTGGCCATTTCAGAGAGCATGAGCATGATGGATTTGATTTCATGACACAGTAGGGAGACTGAAAAGGAGACAGTGACAATTTACTGTGTAACAGATGCCCCCTAAAGCATGAAGCCTGAGAGAGTGGGAGGGGTGAAATGCTTTACAAAACTGCTAAACCGGAACACCACCAAGAAGAACCTGCACGTAGATACAACTGATATTTTGATTACATGTAGTCGAGGCATGGGCGCAGCCATCTAAAAGACATACAAAGAAGGTCTGTGGTATGGATGCAGCGACCCAACTAAAGAGACCATGATGATAAGAGTTATGGTCGCAGCCATGCTAAAAGACTCAGGTATGGCCGCAGCCATCCATCAATGAGTCATGTAATAATGATCCACAAAATCGCAACCTCGTCCGCAACAGACTAGAACCAGGGTCTTGCGCTCCATCCAAACCCGAACAAAGTACAAGTCCAAACATGTGAATACAGGAGTCGAAGTCGAACATGCTTGAACATCGTCTGATTACCAGCCAATGTTGAAAGCTGTTAACAGACGTGAGAGGGGCCACCAATAATGACGATGGTCCTCAAGGTACTATAGGTACAATCCACGATGTGCAAATGAATGAGCCGGTGTCGAACACTCGTAGAGTCATCCGATCGGAGGCCAATGATGAAAACCTCACGTCGAACACGAAGAACCTACCATTGAGGCATGCAGGCTCCAAGGTACCTAAAGGGAGTCTCTAGGTCACCTTCTTGGATAATGAGCTGAAGTCAACAGGAAGTGATCTTCGTCGAAGGTGGGCCATAATGTTTCCCACATCATCGACATGAGATGGAAAGAGACAATATGTTTTGTGTGAGATATCGGAGGGAGGTTGAGTATTCTTTGCAGAGGCCAACTTCTCTTGAACATATCGGCGGCACAACGACGGATTTGGAAGTATTTGAGGTCAAATGATCAGGGGTCATGATGACGAGACGATGAGCAGATGAATGGTCAAATAGGATAACCCAAACCCATGGAGGCAAATGTGAGACGAGATGAGATGTCCCCACCCAGACATGAATGCAAACAGTGCCATGTTCAAGAGCGACATACTGTCGATGACGACGATTATGATTCCTTTATTTCCCCCACCATTTCTAGCGAGTACCCTAGTTATTTTTGGACGACAAGCTTGACGGGGATAACATATTCTTGAGGAGCATCATTTCGACGAAATCCAATGTCATTAAGTTTTAACGAGTCCGACAAAGGAAGAACTCCTTGCATAATCGACAAGGAAACTTAACCTTCCGCGGAGGAGTGGAAGGGGGCCCGACTTCAGGTGTACTCGAGGGAGTAACAATTATACTTGTAGCCTCTCCCTTAGGAGACATCTTCTTCTTGTTCTTGTTCTTGTTCTTCTTAGCCACCTGGTTATTTGAATCGAGACTTTCACCAGGCGAAGTACAAGAAGAAGGCGTAGAAGTAGGCGTCGAAGGGGAGAGATCCAGCTTAGGATCAACATGATGTTGTTCAGGTGGAGGGATTGATGGAGTAGCAGTTGACACGGTAGGGACCAAAGAGGTTGAAAACAACCAAACAAGCAACCCGACAGTTAACCCCGGAAGGGATAACGTCGCCATATAAGGAGCACCAATATTCCCAAGAGGAGGGAAATGACTAGGATTCCCGTCAGGAGGGGAACTTGGGTTGAGTGAACCCGGAAAAGTTGCCAAGCAAAAAGAATCCTACTCAAGCTAACGCACACAAGATCTAACCAGGTAATGTTATCGTGGCCGAATAATTTTTAAGACAGAGGAACTAACTTGACCTTTTCAGTTTCAAGAGTCGAGAAAAGGACAAAATACGACTTAGTCTCCTCAAAGGTTAATGACACAAAGTGACAAGACGCTCACTTACAACCTTTTCCTTTAGGGATCTGAAAAGGATCAAAGTGACTGCTCTGGAGATTCTAAGCAAAGGGTTTACCAAGCAATCCGTAAAACTGCTTATACACCTTGGCAATCGTATGAAAACCAAGGACTTTCCGTACTGCAGTCAATCTTCCCGAATGTTGTGTTTGGTGCATTACGGTTCACAAGGCGACAGACTCGACTTCCTATGGATAAAGGATGCAAACCTAGTGGAGTCTCCCCATATATACGTGACGATACATGGGAGCCCAAATCAGTGTTAGGCCACAATTGAATCACACCAAGAGGAATCACCCAACCTTAATGCGAAAGCAAGAGTGACTAGGTTTAACGACGTCGGAGCACGTCTCTAGCCTAGACCTCTAGATGTTTGCGTTAAGTTCCAATGCGTTGTTAAGTTTATTCGGTTTATTTTGTGGTTTATCTTGAATTAAGTTTCAATTTCAGATCCTACTGTATGATCTCTTAGAATTACTTAGATGCAAACTACATGCCAAATAACATCATTTCATTCGATGAATTCTAACTATGAAAAGGTTAGGAATTTCGATCAAACAAAATGAACACAAACAATCAAACAATCTAATGCAACTAATGGCGAGGAAACAAAACTTTTCTTTTGAGAATACAAATCAACGAAATGTTCTTTTTCCTTTTTAACTATTGAATGCAAAAGATATTAGTTTGATTTTCTTTTCAATGGCACAAAGCACTTAACGAATTTTGAGAGATAGCAACACTGAGCAAACGGAATGAAATCACTCAATGAAAAGACAACAAAGTTCCCAAGACACCAAAACATTTTTCCAAATCAAAGGAAAAAATAAGGCTTATGAGCTATGTGATCTAAGCTCAACAAGACAAAAAGGAATTCAAGCAAGAAGGAAGCAAGTGTGAACTGATCGATCCAAACAATTGTGATCTATGCTTGGTAGTGAAGAAATCGAATCAACATAAAAAAGTGGTTCAATAATCGACACTAAAAATCAACCAGCAACAAGTAGTGAAAAAGCCTCAAGCAAATCAATAAGAGGGTTGTGGATGAACCTTGAATAGACAAGTAACCCAAGCAAATGGTTTCTCGATGAAACTTCTAAAGGGCTAGGTCACATGGTCTAAAAACACAAGACTCACTCGAATGAAATCAAAGAGAGAGTGCCCCTAACCAAAAGCAATCAAAGCAAGCTTATGAGAGACAAGAAACAACAGGGGATAAGAAAGATTGATGAATTCATGAGATAAAGTTATAAAAACAACTTTTCAGGAGTCAATGCAAGTTACACACTGAGAACCCGCGATGATCACTATATCAGCGCAATTTTTACACAGACAACCCGAGATGTCAGCGCAAATTTTACACAGACAACCCGCGGTGATCGCAGAAAAACACAGTCGTCGCGGGAATTAAGCTAGCAACACAAGGTCAGCGCGGGTAAAAAGCTAGCAAGTGGCGCTGACATCGTGACTATACATGTCTTTTCCGCGATGATCCAATTTCCAGGATCGTCGCGACTGTTAGGCTTAATTACGCGATGAACAGGATGTTGCAAAAGGGTGAGCGCGATGACAGCGCGACTGTTAAAATTAAATCCGCGATGGAGCTCAAAAATAGTGATAGGAAAATCAAAACTCCCAAATCAAAATGGCTAATCTTTCAATCAAATAGGGGCATTTCCCAGATCAACCCAGGAAATCTAAAAGCAGAGAACTAATCCCCAATCTTTGACAAGAGAATAACAATCAAACTCAAAAGCAAGGATGAACAACAAGAGACACAGGCAACGTCCCCAATGGAGTCACCAAATTGTTGGAGAGGTAAATCCCCTCTACGGATAGAGGCGATCCCTACTAGCCCAAAAGGGGTCTAGCAACAATCAGACAATGCTACTCTGTAGGTTCCTAGTTGTAATTAACAAGTGGGTAAAGGACACCTACTTGGATTCCAACGCTATGTTTGATGAAGAGATGATCCTCTCGCTCCTTCGCTTCAGCCGATCACAGTCCTCCACTATCGTCACGGATGGACACCTGCACAAGCAAAGAGAGAACAAACACAAGCGTAAAATCTACTAACAACAACTATATATCAGTCAGGAAAGATAAAATTCACATTGATCATTCATAAGACAAATGGGAATGGAACCATAACAGTAGTCATATATCTTTATTAATCAGAAAATAGAGTAAGGTACAACCAAAGTCCTAACGCTGAGTCCTTCTCTAGAGGGTCTATCCAGCATGTCTCGTCAGCATTCACCTTTGAAGTAGATCTCCCAAGTCAAAGAGGTCTCTCTCTCACATACAAGGCAACAAACTCATGACCTTCCTCAAGCTCTATAGCAATCCTCACACAACACACCAAATGCCTACAAAGAGCAGCACTAATGCACTAAGAATTCTTCTATCAAAGTCTATATGTTCCAAACTAGCTGCTCATGGCAATGGTGGAGGCTTATAAAGGAGAAGGAGTCTCCTTGAATAGGTAAACGATGAGCTTTCCCCCAAGAAAAGTGGGTGACCAGGCGAACAGACATGCCAGAGAAAGGATGGCGACCTTTACAATGCTAACAGCCAAGTCTGGAGTCATCTGGAAGGCTGGCTGTTAGAACAAACTCACCTAAACAGGATCAGCGCGGGTGCAAAACTGGGCTAGCGCGCTGATATCGCAACTCAATTACAGGAGAGGTCTGGTCAGCGCGAACTGGTACCAGCGGAGGGCGCGCTGTTTGTGAAATTTGACCAGCGCGGAAAACACGTGTGCTTCCGCGCTGGCAGCGCACCAGTTAAACTGTTACCCGCCAGTCAGCACGTTTATTTTGGGAACAGTCGCGATGATCCAATAAACTTAGGCAAAGAGGGTTTTTAGCCATTTCAGAGAGGATAAGTATGGTGAATGCGATTTTATGACACAGTAGGGAGACTGACAAGGTGATAGTGACATTTTACTGTGTAACATGGATGATCATGGAATCTTCCAGAAACTTCTCCTATGAAACTTGCCTCTCTGAATTCACCTAGGGATGAGTAATAGATCATGAATCTCCAAGTGGAACCAAGAACTATTAGAGAGAGAACACTAATCAAAATCCCAGAAGCTAACTCACCCCCTGCAAACATCTATATATGGATCCCTCATCCCAGAGATCCAGAGGCTTGAATCTTGTATCTTGTAAGGAAGTGTTGTTGGTTTCCTTGTGGAACACCATAGTGTTGGGTGATCTAAGCTTTTCATGAGGTGAATAAGGGCTTTCATGCTAGGAGAATGATGTTGGATCAGATCAATGGGTCGTGATCCTCTCTTCTACTCTTTCAATCAATAAAGCTATTTGAGTTTTCCTCCACATTCTTGTATGTTTGAGTTGATATATGCATTTGTGTGGTCAATATATATCTGGTCCTATACTGTTTATGATTGTAGATCTCTGTGCTTTGATGGTATTATGCTGCTTTGGCTTTACAGGTGCTCTTTGAAGTGGGACAAGTAAGGGAGGAGTGGCAAAGATCTGTTAGAGGGGAGAGGAAACAAGCAAGGAGCCAAGCAAAAGACTGAGGTTGGTACTCTATGCTTCTCTATCATTTGCTTCTCATAAAGGAAAATGCAAGTAACTTTAGTTTGTTTGTTTTTAAGATAGCTACCCATCTTAGTGGGACTAGCAGCTCTGGATGTGTTATCTCAAAATCAGACCCTGGAAGGCTGCAGACCAGGAAGACTTCAAGTAACTATTGCAAACCAATCTTTTGACTAAGGCTTAGCCTCCTTAGCCTGAGAGGGCTCTCTCAAAAGGGTTATTGATTTTGACTAATAATAAGATGGCTAACTCTTGTGGTGGAATAACATTAACAAATATGAAGGTTGGATAAACATTACATAAGTTTCCATTGGGCCTATGGAGTCAATCATACTTCAGTAAACAATGAAACTACCTTTACATAGAATTCAGGGCACTTAGCATTTAGATGTTCAGAACACAACTCAAATAAAACCTCAGTTCATAAATGCATATAGGAAATCAGAGCACAATCAGTGAATTCTAAGTGATTACACATCTATGCAACTGTAAAAGACATTAAGGAAAGAACAAATCACACATTCTGAACATGGAAATCCTTCATGAATCCTGAGAAGAAAAGCAGACAACTTATATTACTGAAAATGGGTCTTTACATAAGCCAAAACAGTACTTCTGTTATAAAATTTCCAACCATCATTACATTGTTGTTTTAGCTATATATAGAATCCTTATTCTAACTAATTCGAGCTTCCTCCTCCAGCATGAGGGAAATTTAATAACTCGATCCTTATCTCTAATGACACCTATCAGCTATTTAACTGACTATTAAATACAATAAAGTGCTGATTGGAATTTTTAAAAAGTTCTAAATTAACTATGACTCTAACTCCATTTTCCATGCAATGGTGGCTTCTCCTTGTTCTTTCACACCTGTCCTCTTTAGAGATTTGGATGAGCTGGATGTTTAATACGCCATATTGACCTTGAACGCTGAATCCTTAACTGCCCAGTAGTATTAGGAGATGTCCCTTGCTTCTCGGCTCCAAAAATCCTTAAATGCTCGAATGTATAACAGCATGTCTTCTAGCCTTTAATAACCCAAAATATGGAACACTGCCACGTTCTTGATGTGCTGTAGGTTGCATTGATGGACATGTGTGGAGGCAAAAGTTCCTTGTATGCAAATTATTTAATATCTTATGAAACGGTGATAAAGAGGCTTTACAACAGACATTTAAACTCGAGTTAAAATATTCCACCTTTTTTTTTAAATGTACACTTGTCTTGATATGAATGGCTATTGTAGCTCCATCTGATGTCTTGTGTACCCTTTAGGTGTCTTTTTCTCAAAATTCCTGTTCATAATACAAAACTGCCTGTCTGCATTAAAATCATCACCTACAGCAGTTTCGTAGCACGCTACGAAACTGCTATTTTATTTAAAACAACTTGCTTTTGACCCGAAATCTTTATCACCCAAACATCTGATTGCCAAAAACTCCCTTTGATTTTTCATATGTGTAGCAGGGATTTACATGTCTTCAAAACCATAAGCCTAAGCAAAATTAACAAAAATTTGGAACAAAACCTTTCCTGAAAAGAAAATTCATTTAGTAGGTAATTGGCGTAGCTGTGCCTTCAGGTCTCTAGCAGCTTTCTTCAGTTGGTTAATTTCATCTTCAGTTGCTTCTATTTGGCTCTTCATGGTTGCTACATAATCTCCTTGAGATGTGATGACTGTTTTGCCTATGCTTCTCTTTTGCCAAGGTTGTGTCCCTTCCCCTGTTTCCTCTGTTCTGGGCAGTGCTTCTTGTGCTTGCTGGAATTTTCTTGTCATAGATCTTCTAGGTTTAAAAATAAATTCCTGAGCTGGCTCATCAAATTTAAGCCTTTTTGAGGCCTTGGTTTTCTTAATACTTTCTTTCGGTGACTGTGTCAAATCAATTTGAACTGGTTTAGACTGCTCTAATTCAATGGCTTGTAATAAATCATTCAAGCTTGCCTTAGACACTGGGCTCTCTTCAATAGCTATAGCTTTACCTTTTTCCTTATTCATTTGGCTTCTTGTCCTTACCCTTGAGACTGCTTCAGATTTGCCTGTTTCAGGTACAGTCTTCTTACCCTGAGTTTTTTCCTTTGTTGATTGCTGAGGTTGTTCTTGAATGATTAGTGGCTTCACTGGTTTTCTTAGTTGTGACTTGGTTTGCTTTTTAGCTCTTACTTCCTTTTGAAGCTCATCTATGGTGAATTCTCTGGCTGGTTGTGGAGTAAGGCCAGTCTTGCTTTGGAATCCAGCCATGAAAATGAACGAATTCCAGTCTCTGCCTATCTTTTGGAGGCCATCTAAAACTAACAACTTAATCAAACCATGATGAAATAAAGAGGTTTCACAGTCCTCTTTCCTCAGCTGCACCTTATCACACATCTTACTCAAACTGCGAAATAAATAAAAAGGAATGTCTATGGATACTTTCTCGGTGAAATGCAAGAGCAGTTTAAAATGGTAATAATAGACCTTATTGTACCTTCCTTCACAGGTCAAGTATTTCTGTATGCAGGTGAGAAGAAGAGCATAATGTTCCTTGACATAATTTCTGGGCACTACTTTTGTTAAGTCTTCATTTACATATGCCTGCTTTAAAAACTCCTTACAAGGATTCATATCAAATTTAAAATTTGTAAACCATTCTTCCCGTCCTCTTGGGATCTCTGTTACAGCAGCTATTACTTCTGGAGAAACCTGTACTTCTAGCATGGCTATCTTTGAATTTAAACCAGTGAAGTTTAGCGCAAATTCCTTAGTTACCTGTGCATGTCCCCCTTGTAGCTTTTTGCAAAAGTTCTAGCACCTGGCATCTTTGAATGCTTTCTTCACGCCTTCATCCCTCAACGCTATGTCCAGGCCTTCAGGTTCATTCCTCTGACATTTACCGGATCTGTGCTCTTTTCTCTCCATTTTTTCCTTTGAGATCTTCACACCCAAATTCTAACAGCTCCGGTCAGGATGGTGATTTAGCTCCTTTCTTTAATTCAACCTCGCTTGTAATCAGGCTCGCTTGAAATCAGCCTCACTTGAAATTCAAATTGAAACACTTCAATACATAATCAGGCA